>JAIFZK010000011.1:8892500-9000000 GCA_027481765.1 Tenualosa thibaudeaui
TAAGATCCTTCGCTAAAGTGATGCTAGAGCGTTTTTGCAGTCAACTGACTGAGAGAAGACGTTACATAAAACTTGGGGAATGAATGGATACACCCACACTCTGGGATAAAACATGCTTATTTTTTTTTTCTTTTCATCGTTTTTAGATGTATTGTTCTTGTTATCCACGAAATGCACACCCCGAGAAATTCAGGACACTCTGTCTTTCACTCTCTTCAGGAAATTGCTTCTGTGATAAATTCTACTCCTTTGGTCTGTCTGATTCTGAGCCAGGCAATATGCAGTCAATTTGCCCACCAATATCAAAGCCATCCACATTTCATTCTGCTTGGCCATGTTTGTTAGGATACACGCACATTAAAGGGAGGTCAAAGGTGAGTGACTTTTGAGGTCACAAGGTCAGGGAGACAGACTGAGAGTCGGAGGTCGTAGGAGTACAGTAGGAGGGGTCTGGACTCTGTTTCACCAACCTCATCACCTTTTTTTTTCAAAGAGGGACCTTAAAAAGCTGCATTCAATAAAGGTTGACACGGTCAACATGGACCTCTTCTACACACACCCCAACCCTTCTCTTCTCACAAACACACACACACACAAACACTGCCAAAAAAACCCTTGTCCCCTATTCAGAGTGTTGCTACGAGACGAGCTGGCGAGCTCGGATGTATCCGAGACCCCCAACCACCCCCGGTCCCTTTCCCTCTTCTCCCCATCCCAACCCGGATCATCCTCGTTTGCATTGTTTCTCTGAGTGTAAGTGGTAATCATTAAACACCATTAAACAGCAGGGACATTTAACAGCTCATTGGGACACTGAAAGCAAAGCACCCATTCATTCAAAAAGGCTCCCAACCAATTCTGAAGGGGGGGGGGGGTTAGTTGGGGGGGTATTGGTTGTGTTGCAAAGAAAGCCCCTGTATGCTGCTGGAGGTAAGAGAAAAGAAAGGGAGAAAAAGAGCAAAGGAGAGAGAGAAAAGAAAGGAGGTGTGGAGAGCGTAGGGAAAAACAACAGCACGTCGTTGTAGAAGAATGGAACGACCCTCCCCTCATTGTCCACGCTCTCTTTTGTGCTCTCCTGAGGCAGAATAGGAAAGAGTTCTCTTTTTTAAATGATATAGGGTGAGAAAAGGGGAATGGAGGTCTGTGTGTGTGTATGTGTGTGTGTGTGTGTGTGTGTGTGTGTGTGTGTGGTGGTGGTGGGGTGACAAGAGAAAGGGGGTTGTAAAAAAAAAAAAAGAGAAAACGCGGTCAATGTTGGGCTATAAATCCTGTAAATCCTTAACTTCATTACATGGCAATTACTGTCTGTAATTGGCCGGACAAAAGCTTTGGCGTTGTTGCAGGTCTGGGACCCAACACTGTGGTGAACCCATGCAAGGGTCAGTGGGTTTTACATTGCTATGGATGAATGGGACACAGGATTCACTGCCAGACAATAGACATGCCAGTTTTTTTTCCACCTTCCTCTCTTCTCTTGCTGTTAAAATTTAGGCTTTATGGAAATGGGAAGTTACCAATCTGTAGGTGTGTCAGTCCTGATTGCTTGTGTGCTTGTGTTTTCCCGTGTGATGGATGGATTAACAGCCGTTTGCCCGAGCCAATTGGCCACTGCGTTCATTTACAGACTTAAAAAAGAGTCTTTGGAGTCAGCTCATTGTGGTTGATCGGGCAAGACTTAAAGAGATTTACAGTAACCCAGGCGGTAGTGGTGGTTAAACATGGCACATGAAAAGTTGCTGCCATATTGCCTACCCCGAGGGTTGCATTAATCGTATGCACTCTTCATGTCAATCGTGAATTTACTATGACAGAAAATCAATAGGATGTCATTGAATGAAACTTGTTCATGTAATGTGTTTGAGGGTCATGCAATTAAGAGGAAATAAGAGGCTTTGGGGGTGTGAGGTTTGCTCCTTTTCCGAAATCAGGGGACAGGGTGTCTCAAGTCTCTTGTTGTGTATCAGTGTATGAGAGAGTTACCTCCAACTCATCTCATAATCCTGTGCCTGGCCAGGGGATCATCAGATTTAAGCAGCTTGCCATTAATATTGCATGAGTCACAGCTCAAACCGAGGTGGGTCGGGTGCTGTGTGCCGAAACGGAGAGCCAGCAAACGTCACGAATCGAGTGGCGAATGAACGGCAGGGTTTATGCTGCTTTGAGGAAAGGTGTGCCCATTTACTTCAACTCTTGCCAATAGACAAATTTGATATGGGGCCCACTTTATTTGACAGGATGGAGAGGTTTGGAGGAGGGCCTACGCTTTAGGGCAAAGGACTAGAGGCGTAATAATATTGTGATTGATTGAGACCTTCCTCTTCTCAAGTTCAGCTCAACATAATAATCATTTTTTTGGTGGTGTGTGTGTGTGTGTGTGTCGGAGTGGGTGGGTGGGGGGGGGGTGCTGATGATGGCGGTGGTGGTGGTGGGGAAGCGGGGTCAACAGGGCTTGGCTGCCATCATCACTAACTTATTAGCCCCTCGGCCGACGCGAGACAAAGACAAACACATCACACAAGGGCAGCATTGAGACCTGGAGACATGGCCTACGGGCCAGCTAGTGGCTGGGCTGCTGAAAAGATATGAATGGGTTTGGATTGCGCTTGGGGTCAAGTAGTCACTCGAGTCGTCGAGTGGCCATTGGGCGGGTGAATATCTATCAGAGACATTTTCTTTTCACCCGCCAAACCCCCCCACACCACCACCACCACCATCGCTACCATCGCTTATGCATGACAATGGCCCCGGCATGTCTATTATTCATGGTAAATATTGAACGGCAGCCGCCGGGGAGGACTGAATAAACCCACTAGGGATGATGATGGGAAAGAAGCCAGACAAAATGCTGGCCCCCTCGCTTATCAATTACATCTAAAATAGATCCCGCATTCTCTCCATCTAAATAACCCCTCAGAAAAGAAAAAAAAAAGAATCACAGCACCCACTCACTCACTTGCCTGTGGTAGGAATTCAGAAGGTGTGCGCCGATTTTCTTGTGTAATTATAATCCTCATACAAACTGCATTGGAATGGAGCAATCTTCTACTCACAGCTCTAAATTAATTAATGTCTCCACTCCAGTATAAACACACAAAGGAGGGAAATGCATGCATAAGTAAGGCTGCTAATTAACAGGGAATAATGTTAATGAGGGGTGCCATTTTTAGGCGGTGCGAGGAGGGGGCTATTTGCATATCATTCACTACGGCAACGGTTGAGACAGGGATAGACTTCCCCATGTTTGAAGACTGCTGAAATGTAACGTTTACAACCCCGAGTGCTCTTTCTGAGGAAGTCTGTGTTCTTAGTACCAGAGAGCTAAAGCTTGTCTTGTCCATCTGGTTTGTCTGGCAAACTTGTGGCCACCATCTTGGAGTGTGAGTGCTTGACTTTGTTTGAATTTCCACTTGAGTTTTTATTTTTCTAATCCAAAATACTCCCAACACGAATGCTGGCATGGGACGAGAAGTGGTGGGTTTGCGAGCAAAGAGCAAGGACTCTAAGGTTGTGAAGTGCCTGAGAGTTACACTTTGACAATTTGTGCTTTTTCGGTGCTCACTTTTATACACGTATGGCGCACTAAAGTACCTAGGGCATCCCTCAAGCACTCACTGGTGCCGCCGCGCAGTCATCCACGGGCTCATATGAACAGCTGGTCTATAGCTCAGGCAAATATGGCCCGGACGTCTTAAGCAGGACTATCTTCACTCTCAAGACAAGCCCGACAGGCAAGTGATGGATCAGGAGGCTCTGGTCAGCCGTACAAACACAAACATCGCGCTCTGTGCCACTGAGCGCTCTAGCAGGAGCCTTTCCATGAGGAGGGAAAAGGAGCAGATGTGGATTGCATTGCAGACTAAATGATCCATAACCAGGATCATTAGGAGGAGGCTCTCAAAAAAAAATCCCTCACCGAAAGATTATTCCAGATCCCCTAATCTCGGCCCCTTAGCTCACCTGTATGGCAGAGCCATACACATTTGATGTGTTTGTGTGTGCGTGTGTGTAGTGGGGGTGGGTGCTTTTGTGGTGCCAAAGACATCGACGTTAGAGGCACTTAAATCCAGCGAGGGCTGTGGAACCTCACTTGCATTATTCAAAAGCATTAAAGCTTCGACTGCACATGTAATTCTCTCCAAACAAAAGGAACCGGGGAGTCAAGTGTAGGCACCAATGCTGCAGTAAAGTGACAGCTAAACTGTTGACACACATTAGAAACACAAGAAATGGCCACAGTTTATATCAACTGTCCTTCAGTCACATGTACTTAGTGCTGAAGCACAATGTATATAGGAGATGTATTCAAAATAAGGGTTAGAATTTGGAATGCAAACATGTTATAATATGCACTGACCTGAGATCATTTATCACTATATTCATTCATCAGTCGCTCTGCAGCCTACACCAGACACTGTGCAGTACACTGACATGACTACTGAAATGTTACTTTACAAAACTGGGATTACTGTAAACTGATATGTTTTAAAAAGATCATAAAGGTGCCACTTAACCAACTAAAAACACCCACAATCTGAGGTCCTCAATGTACTTCTACCCATCATGCATCCTGCTACTCAGAACCCCATCACTGCTGTTTTGATCCCTTCCCCGACTCTGCGTCCCGCATCACAAGTGTCAGTCAGCTGGAGTGAAAGCCGCAGTGCGCCGCAGCGGCAGTCAAATCGACGGCCACTTCGAAAATCGGGGCGCGTGGCGGCCGGGGGGAGGCTAATTAGAGGCCCATTAACGTGGCGGAGCTCGTTAACCGCAAGGGGCTCGTTACCGCTCTCGTCCCTCTCGACCTGACCCCTGTGGTCGGACCCCTGTCCCCGCGACTACAAACAGACTAACGAGCCAGGAGGGGATCATTATGGAACGCACGTGGCCTCATCTCCTCACCACCATCACATCCAATAATCCGGGAGGAGGTCTATGTCTTATCATTCAATAAGCACAGTGCTTATGGGTGTTTATATGTGTGTGCGTCTGTGTGTGTGTGTGTGTGTGTGTGTGTGTGTGTGTGTGTGTGTGTGAATGTGTGTATATTGTTTTTTGTAAGGTGTGTGTTTGTGGAGGAAGTGATTTTTAATTAATGGTATGTGCACATGAATGTGTGGGTGTGTGTATGTATGTGTGTGTAAGAATATATCGCCTGTGTGGGTGTATAAATGTGCACGCCTTTTCATGTATAGTTCTTTGAGTGTGAGAGTGAGAATGTGCTTGAGCAGATAATTACACATTGTTAAGATGCACAAAGTGGGATATTTGAAGAGTGTTTGAGTGGTTGAGCCATTTTAAGTATTGCAGTCATATTTAAGTGTTTTTTTTTAAACCCTTTATGATGGAAGTGTCATATACTCAATCTGCTGAAAACAAATATTAGACAAGATTTAATTGTTGCCTTTTTGCGCTCTCTTATCTTTAACAGTCTCACCATATGAAACATGTTGAATGTCTGAACAATGTTTGTGTGTGCGGAAATAAGCCTTCATTAAATAGAATTCTCATGGGCTTCAATTATAAGATTGAAACACAAATAGAATGTGAAAAGTAAACTACAGAAGCAGTGTTTAGTTTTTTTTGTGTATGTGTGTGTGTGTGGGAGGGTGCTCTCACTAAATTGGTACTTACTTTTTCTTCTAACTTTAATACGTTTTCAACCATTGAAACTGTACTAGATTAGTAGCATTCATAATATTGTGTAGCATAGACAGCGGCAGTTCATTTTGTGAAAAGTAGACTACTACTAAAATACAACATGCAAATATTATGTGTGAGTGATGTTGCATGTGAGTGCAACATAACTGTTGCTTGAAAGCCAGACAGTTCTGTTTACAGTGGAGAGGGTTGGGGGGCGGGGGGTGGGTTGCTTGCATGTGAATTACTGTACACACATACACACACCGATAATTTGTGTATGTGTGTGTATGTCTGTGTGTCCATGTGCATGTCAGTGTGCTTCTGTGCACCACTTTTACATAAGTCACATGTTAATACGACAGGGTGTGGCGTTCTTAGCACCACATATTTCCCTTATCCCCTTAAAGATCTGGTTGTAGCGACATGGGTGCCAACTAGACTGTGGACTTTAGTCCAAACGAGTCATTTGAAGTGCGCTCAGGTGGTGGCTATAATATAACAGAGACAGCAGGAGAGATGAATTATCCTTTAATGCTACTTAATGCTATATCCTCTGGTCTGCAGTGGGGAAGAAGCAGCCATTTTCTGTTTCTAGTAAACACATGATTGCTACTTTCATGGAGATCTTGGTGGTCTTGGTGCCTGTGAAAAAATATCGGGTGTCCCTTGTGAAATTACTGTTTGATGTCCCATAGAAAGGATTTGGATTAGACGTTTTTATTTACTGTACTCTTGCTTTGCGTTTGAAGTCCAAGCTGTCATTGTTCTGGTTTTGCCAAAGGATTTGTGATTGCAGCCATTCTGTTGTGTTGAATTCTCTGATGGTAATTCATCGTTTTAGTCTTTTTTAAACAATGTGTTCAAAATAAAAATTTCACCACCAGTATTACACATAATTGAAAGCGAATCTATATTAAATAACTGCCTCTTTTACATTTCACATTAGAGTACAAAGATGTATTCAGACTTTTATACAGCTACATCATTACTTCTCTCTTCTGTCTTTTGGGTCCTTAAACAGGTATGACCAGCCCAGTCAAATACTGCTGGAGGTTGGAACAACAGACTCGCCCAGTTCCCCTAAACCAAATGATAGGAATCCTTCTGTGCCCAACCCCCTTATAATCTCAACTCCCTGGCATATAATGACAGTAATCAGCAGGCCGTTCCATGTCTCTCCATTTCGGCTCACTAAATTACAGAAGCGCTGTCAAGCGCCGGAGCCTACTGGATGCGTTGTGTGCCGTTACCACTCAGAGGAGAAAAAGAGAGAGAGAGAAACCGGCGTGTGTCAGAGCCGTGGCGGCTTGCGGAGGAGCTGACATTGACTACACTTAAATCAGTGTACGTGAGCTGGTAATTACCTTGTGTGTGGACAGCGAGGAGAGAGAAGGGAAGAGACAGGGAGGGAGAGATGTGGGGTTTGTCAGGGAGAAGAAAGCCGTGGCATATCAGAGCTAAGGTGAGTGTGACAACCAAGAGAGGTAGGAATGAACGAACGAAGAGAGGGACGAAGAGAGGGAGGAAAGAGGGGAAGCCGGTGGAAGTCTCCTTCTGGGTGCCAGGGCAGGTTTGTGATAGGTGTGTGAGTCGTGTGACAAGGCTAATTAAAGCTGGTCTGGGCCAGGTGGTGACTGAATTAGTGTGTGTGTGTATGTGTGTGTGTGTGTGTGTGTGTACATGCTTGGGTGTGTGTGTACATGCTTGTGTGTGTGTGTGTGTGTGTAAGGTATCTGAGTGCATATATGGGGCGCCGGCGGGGGTTGCTACTGGTGCTGCTGCTGTTGAGGTGGCCTGTCAAGACAGCTTGTGGAATTTTAGTCGGCGTGTGCAAAACTGCCCAAACATTATGACTAGCTCTGCATTAACTGGGAGTCTCCTCCTAACGCTCCTAGCACTGGGCGCTAATGCTCCCTGTCATCTCAGAGCTTTGAGCACCAGCCAGGGCTGTCTCACACAAGTCACATACACAACAATTAATGTCAGACTGTCACTTAATCCATATTAGCTTACAGTAAAGCCACAGCATAGAGGGCCATCATCTCATACCACTGCTTTTATTTTTCAGGAATAATTGCACATTCAAATGTCTTTCCTAGAGACAGTCAGGATGATGAGAATTTTTTTTCTAGCTGTATCTTATAAGCGAGAGAGAGAAAAAAAAAAAACCCCAGACTGGCAATTAGTGCTAAATAAATATTTGCCTCTTCTGTAAGCCTCTACACAAGTCGTGTAGTGCACAAAAAACTAAATAACGAAACGAAATAAAATTTCTCCTTTTAAATGATGGTGAATCGTAAATCTTATGTAATTGATCACTGGCCTTGATGTCAGCATATAGGCTGTGCTGAAGTTGTGGGACACGCATGTGTACACACACACACACACACACACACACACACACACACACACAAATGGTTCTAATGTCCCATTTGTCCTCTCTTTCCTCTCAGCAGGACCATCACCAACAAACGCAGATGACCATGCTGCTTTAAAAACAACAACAACAAAAAAACAAATAATAATAATAAAATATATAATATAAATATAACACACAGAATGGTCTTACATGGGCCTCTGTTGGCATGTCTCAGAATAAGACATGAACCATTCTATGTGAATTTCAGAAATAATTTAGTGCTCTCCCCACTCGATATTTCAATGCACTTCATGTTTATGCATAGACTGTATGATTGTTTCATCTTTTTTATTGTGCACATGAGCATCGTCTCACCACTGAAACTGACTGTGAATGTACTTATGGAATTTAACCCCCCCCCCCCAAAAAAAAAATTCTCCACAATGAAACTGAAAAAGTATTTTATTTTTTATATAATGTTTTATGCTTTGCAGTCCAATCCATCTGGAATTAATGATGTAAAATCAAAACGGCTGTTTCCTTACCAGAAGTTGTGCTGTATTACTACTAGTGTGGTACTGGAATGGGATATTTCAACGTGTTTGCTTGTGACTCAGTCAGGGGTGGAAGAAAGAGGTGCTCTCTGCGCTGTGACAGTTTCACCTTCAGGTATTTGTCTACTCTGAAGTCAAGTCGAAGCTCTCAGTCCTGGCAAATCCATTCAGCGTGTTTGTTCTTCAGAGGGGACTGATTTCTCTGATACTCCAGAGGACTCAATCTATTGCCTGCCCTTGGGCTGGTTTGTAATGCCTTACTGATCATCTCCTGAATGCATTATACATTACTGGGAGTTTCTCTCTCTTTCTCTCTCTCTCTCACTTTCTTTCTTTCTTTCTTTTACTCCCTCTCCATCAATTTTGCCCCTCTTTTTTCAAATGGTCTTTTTTTCCTCTCCTGCCTAAGCCTTGGGCAGGTCCGGATGTATGAGTAATATGTTTAAAACATCTATTTAGGAGAGAAAATGTCCCTCCCCCGTAGCATCTATTTATCAGTGTGGGTTTTTCTGAGGGGCCAGATTCCTCATGAGGCCCTGGGAGAGAGCTTTGTGTGCGTGTGTGTGTGTGTGTGTGTGTGTGTGTGTGTGTGTGTGCTTGCATGTGTGTGTCATTTCTGTGAGACACTTGCACATGCAAACACACACACACACACAAACACACTTGTGTATATATTTGTTAGGTAAACGTGTGTGCGCACGCCTAAGTTGCCCCATCGCATTTCCTTCATATCACTACTTAGCATTTCAACTGCTCCTCTAAAGAAAGAAATAAAGGAGATAGGATGAAAGAATGAGATGGGCCAGAGATACAAAATAAACCTGACTGACCGCAAGACCTGTCTTTTTCTCTTTCACACACACACACACACACACACACACACACACACAGAGAGAGAGAGAGAGAGAGAGAGAGACAACCCCAAGAAACCCTGAGGTTTTATTTACACGTAAATGGTGCTATCAGGGCCTCATTAGTGTGCTATTGCAGGAGAACACAATTACCCATCACTCCTTGCAATTACCAGCATTTCCTTACTCAAGGACACAAAATGAATTGAGTGTTTTAGACCTGCTGTTCAATATTAAGGTATTGATGAACTGTGTTTGGTAACCGAAGAGCTCTCTTATCTTTTTCTGTCCCCTCCTCTTCCTCCTCCTTCTCTCCGATCTGTTTTCAGCAGCTGTGGGAGATTCACTCCAGACACGCAGATGGGAGAGGAAAAGAGAGTGAGAGAGAGAAAGAGAGAGAGAGAAATCCATTGCAAATGCTGCTTTCTCATGAATGAAACTGAATGAATTATTCGGGTATATTTATTTTATTAAAAATGTCTATCCCTTGCAGTAATACCTTCTGATAGGGACTTTGAAAGTATCCTGTGTCATTGTGTAACAGGTATGTAAAATTATTATCATTCACCATTGCAGGCCCCAGGGCACTGAACTGGGAACAATACATAGAACATTAAAATAATTACACTTTCCTTTTTTTGCTGGCTAGGTGGGATTAGTCCCGTCTTGATTAAATAGTGTCAGTATATTCCGTGGATTTGCGTTTTTCTACAAATTAACAACACTCACTGATAGCGATGATTTACACACAGATTTAAACAGCAAACCCAATAATGGAAAGTCCTTCAAAGACTTGGAAAAGAATTAACTATCAAAATCCTCGCTGAATCACACCATCTCTCTCTCTCTCACACACACTCTCTCTCTCTCGCTCTCCTTTTCTTTCTTTCTCTTTTCACAGGCACACTCAGATACGCCTTTGTTGTTCTTTTGAGTAATAGAATGGAGACAGAAAAAGGAGAAATATTTATAAGACTGGGGCGGCCACGTGGATGTGTGTGAGTGTTCCTATGTCTCCACACTTTCACACGTGTGTGTGTGTGTGCATGAGAAAGAGAGAGAGAGGGAGAGAGTGTGTGTGTGTATGTGTGTGTGTGTGTGCGCGTGTGTGTGCGTGTGTGTGTTTGGGAGTGTACAGTGTCCCTGAAGATCGTGGTGGAGACAGGGTGATTAGAGGAAATAAAAACAGTGGCGCTAGGCTCTCATTAGCATACTGATTTCCCTCCACTCTCTGATGTGGCTAAGGGAAGGGGCTAGCTCCCCTGGCTCCTCAGACACTTGAAGCTAGTTAATAATCATTACAGCTCTGAGAGAGAGGGAGAGCGAGGGAGAGAGAGAGGGAGGGAGAGAGGGAGAGAAAGACAGAGGGAGGGAGACTGTCTCTCACCTGGGCACGGCCAAATTAACCTCCTCCTCTCCTCCCTGCCGCTTGGCATCCATAAGGGACCCATTAGGGAGCCGCTTTGAAACGGGGAAGAGTGTTATCGCGTGCTGCTCCGCCTGGCTCTGTCCGTCAGGAGGCATGGAGGCGCAGTGGCGTATCTCTTCTCTTCTCCCTCTCGTCTCTCTTCTCTTCTCTCGCTCCACAGCCTGGGCCCGTGCCCTGAGCAGACGGCCGAATCGTTCCCTTTCGCCCATCTTTTCACTTGTGTTTCTTTTTTCTTTTTTTTTTGAAAAGTCTCTCTAGTTTTCTCTTTTCCCCAGTGTTTCTTGCTGCGTTTGTCGTTCCTGCAAAATTTTCTCTTCTTTATTCTTTTCTCATGTTTGTTGCTGGTTGGTAATCTTTTGCTCTCTACCTTCATTCCTTATCTTCATTACCTTTTCTCACTCACTTGCTCACACACACACAGACACACACACACACACACACACACATACTTACACACACAAACACCCTCTCTTTTCACATGCTCTGCCTCTCTTGTCTCTCCCACGCCTTTTCTCTTCCCTTCTGCTTATCCATTTATCCATCTCTCTCTCTCCCCACTATCTCTGTCTCTCCATCTCTCCCTCTCTCTCTCTCTCTCCCCCTCTCTTTGGAGATGCTAATGGGCTATCCTGGGAGATTAGATAAAACACAACAGAAATCATCTCATTAGCAGACACAGATGCTAAGGAGTGTGGTGTCGCATAACAACACTTGCGGTTAAAAAAATGCCGCTGCCCAGTCTCTCTCCTTTCTCCCCATTGCGCCTGTGTGGCGGCTGGTCAATTCACAGTTCTTTTCAGGGCCAGCAGTTTGCAGGAAACGTGCCCATATGTCCGTTATTATGCCACAAGACCAAGCTGTTTGCTGTGTTTTTTGTATCTTCACCAACACTACTGACAGTTGACAGCTTTATGTTCTGAAGGGAAATGATCGAGTAGCTAACACAATGCTAGGCTAATTCAAAATATGAAATGAAATATCCCCTCCCCACCCCCATCCCCGATTCCCATATTTGTCTGACGACGGCGAAACCTGAGAGCCGGGAACTTCTCCAGCGCAGACTTGTGCAGCTGCAACACGTGGGACAGATTTGTCACTCTGAAAGATAAGTGTTGATGCTTCTAAATGCCTCAGCGAAGCCACGGGGACTGCGTTGCAACATTTCACATTAGCTGCAATTATGAAAGGTCAGACAGAGGACCATATCACCGCAAGCTGTTCGTAATTACCATAGCAACGACCCTGCCCGTTACTGTGTGACCTTCGGAGCATCGGGGCCAGCCTTAATTGGCTGCAGCATCGGTTTAAAGCCCTGTGACAAACTAACTGTGACCAGATGAGCGAACACATGTGCCTGCTGCAGTTCATTCACAGTGCAGCCATTAACGCGCAAATGGTGAAGATGTTTTCACAATTACTCCCCAAAATCTGTCTCTCATCTGTCTCCACCAGACTTTTATTTATGTGGTGCTATCTTTATGTGTGTGTGTGTGTGTGTGTAGGCCTATGTGTTTGCACATGTGCCTGCATGAGAAAAGGAAAGCAAGAAAGGGCATTTCACACAAGTGTCATTATGTGTGTATATGTCAAGTGCATTATCATATGCATTTGTCTTTGTGTATGTGTGTCTTTGTGTTTGTGTTTGCCTGCATGCATTTGGGTCTATATGTGGGTGTGTGTGTGCGCATAAGTGTGTGTGGAATCTGTTTCCTTGAAAAGGCCACACCCCAGACCTTGGGAGTGCAGGGCTGTCCATATAACACTGCGAGCCTCCATCTCTAATGGGCTTTTCCTGTGTGCATAACCAATCACATTCAAATGAAGCACACACACCTTAAACATGCACAGGGGGGCTCTGCCTTTCACACAAAAAAAAGAAAGACAGAAGGGATGGTAAGGGAAAGAAAAAACTCACATACTATACTCTCCTCTCCTCCATACCCTTTTTTCCCCTGCATCTCATTCTATCCACCTCTCCTCTCCTCCCTCACCCTTCTTTCTCTCCATTACCATCCCTCTCTTCTATCAGTTCCCCTCCATCTGTTTACACTTGTGTTCACCACTCTTTCACTTGAGTCTATTATCCGTTCGTTCAGGCGATGAATCAGAAGAAGGAAACTAAATTTAACATTTGTCTGACTGCTAAACGATCTCCCCCATGTTCGATGTCAAGAATAGCAACAACGGCAAATTTAAGTATCAGAATTCCATTAGGTGCTTATTAAACAAAAGCTTTAGAATCAACTGAGGGTTTGTGGAAACATACTTTAAGACATAAGAGGCAAATTGTTATTGTCGGGCGCGCCTCTGTTGTAACCTCAAGAGCAATGCATGAGGCGTTAAGTGAATTCACATTTTCAGTTGTTTTGTGATTTTTCTCAGTGTTTTCCATTAAAAGTAGTATTTGTTTTTCACTTTATGCAGTTCATTTGCAAATGTATTATTACACATGGAACAAATGAGTTCACATTCTCTCTCTCCCACACACACACACACACACACATATGCATACAAGCAGACAGTCAGACATATACACGCACACACACACACACGCATACAAATAGACACACACACACACACAGTATGCATTAGTGTCTCTTGAACAGAGCCGAGTGGGCCTTTTTTGCATTCTCTCTGATTCCTCTATCATCAGACCCCGGGGCACATGGGCCACTGTGATTGAAAAGCAGAAGACTCCCTGCCTGCCCTCCCTTCCTCTCTCTCTCTCTCACTCTCTCTCGCTCCATCTCTCTCTCTCCTAGCTTGGCCAAAGGGGCTAGAGATTAGCCTAACCAGATTATAGACTACTAATGCAATATTCCCTGCCATTCTCCTCACTACCGATTCCCCCCACCCTTCACTACCATCCCACCTCCTCCCTGCTGCAGATCCACTCACATGAAAATAATACACATCTGTGCGTCAGTCACAGGAGCCCCCCAACTCCCCCCCCCCCCTTTTTACTCCATGGGGAGCTACCCACAAGCCCCCTTGATACCTGCGCAGCCATATTAGCGTCACCCCCGACTCAGGAAATGAAATATCATAGCCCGACAGAAGTGGCGAAATTCTATATCATAACCTTTAAGGACTTGTGTAACCATGGTGATTAACTGATGGGGGCATATTTTGACATGATAATATCCCTAGCCGCTGTGGCTGACTGGGAGTCCAACAGGGTCGTGAAGGAGATGGAGATTGCTGTATGCGTGCAGACGTGTGTGTGTGTGTGTGTGTGTGTGTGTGTGTGTGTTAGTTGGGGGGGTAATCTATTCCAGTCCTTTGTGGGGTTTATGCTGAGGGGGTTGGTGGGTGCAAAGGTAGCATGGGAGGAACTTCTTTACAGTCTCGCCGGGTCAAAGCATCATTTGAAACACAAAGGCAGACAAAGAAAGAGAAAGACTGCAATGGTTTTCTGCCTTCACTTGTTCTGTTTTCTGTGAAATTTAGTTGGATTCCCTCCTGACTTTGTGTGTGTATTAGGCTGTTGATGTGTGCTTGTGCGCCTCTCTGTGTGTATATGAGTGAGTGTGTATGTGTGAGTGCACTTGTTTGTGTGCAAGAGTATAAATATGTTTGGTCGGGTTGAAGAGGTAAGTGAGTCGATATAGACGTCCAGGGTGGTGGAAGAATCTCTTAGCCACAGACACACACACACACACACACACACACACACACACACACACACACACACCTGTATGCCTAACCGCTGTGTGATCCTATCAATTATGGATAAGGAACAGATGAAAGATTTATGCCGGGATGAGAAGTTGTGGTCTGTCGACCATGTCTGCTGAGGGTAATATTAGACGATAACAGCCCGGCTGGCAGAACTGCTTAGACAGAGGGCAAACACTGCTAATGTCTATCTGGTCCACATCCAAGACAGATAAAATGTGCAATTACATTGACGGTTTTTATATATATTAAGATTATGTCATGGAATCTCATTTGATAAACTGTGTGGGAATGTTCAGTGTGGAATTTCATTTGTGTGTTTAGAGACCTCATGATTGTATAAATGCCACAGCACACACACACTGAAAAATTAGCCAAGTATTTGGTTCATTCGTTCTTGTTTTCTACATGTGTAACTCTTCAGTTCATGGTGAATGTCACTGATTTGTACCTGAATTCAGCAGGTGTGTGAGATAAGGAGGGACTGACTGTAGCCGTGGTGACAGTCACAAGGAGGAGGGGATTACACGCACATTGTCCAATCCCATGGGAGAATAATCCGCTCTTCTTTATCACATTATCGCTCAGTGTCTGCACTACATCCTGCGAACAAAATGTGCTTTTGATTTTTCCACTTTTTTTTCCCCCCGAAAGAGGCAAAACAGCATGCACTGTGGCTCCTGAATCAAGTGTGGCCTTTTTCTGCAAGGACTCATCTGGTAGCCAGTCGCCCAAGCAAACATCTGGGATGTTTTTAAAAGTCCCATTGATCTATTCCTCACTGTTTTCACAAGACGGTTTCCTTTTATCTTTCCCAGGATTCATCATTCCCAAAATTCTTCGTTTAGTTTAGTCACTGGTTAATATAAATAATTAATTTTTGGTCGCCTAAAGTTTTTCTTGTGGAAAGTCAGATTTTGGGAGCTGTTGAAAATGGCTGTGAAGCCCTCTCTGTTAGTACCACTTCCTGTCTATGTGAACTGAAAGCATTTTTTCCTCTGTTGGGCCTCCTGTCAGTTCTTCAGTTTATTTCCTGCTCCTTTTTTTATTGGTGTAAATGAAGTTACTTATGTGTGTGTGTGTGTCTGTGTGTGTGTGTTTGTGTGTGTGTGTGTGTGTGTGTGTGCGTGCTCGTTTATTTGTGTTTTTTCTTTTCTTTTCGCCCCCTCTCTGCGACTTTCTCTCTCTACCATTTTTTTTGGGGAGGGGGCGTTGGTGGGGGTGAAATGAACTTGTTTCTGTCTCACAGTGTGGTCAATTGGCTTTCACACAAGCCAAAATAGGCTTTCCCTCCCTCTCGGAGGCTGAGTGAAAGACGTTACGCCACAAGAGGCTCTGAAGTCTTCATGCATCAGATTCTAAACCTGTTTATTTTTCCAGCCGGAGAGGCTCACTTTCATCTACCTATTTGCACTCGTTTGTGCAAAAGCGCTTCCTCTGAGAGTGTGTGGGGGATTTTTTTCCCCTCTTACTTTCTTTTCTTTTTTTCCCCGTTTTGAGCACACTCAACGGGGAAAAAACACAAAGTTGAAATACAATCAAAGGTGAAGGCTCACAAAGCCCTGCAGGCTAATGTCCCTGAATATACAGACTGGGGAGGGGAAAAATCAGGCTAGAAGATGCCTCTGCTGAAATGTCACCTTCCAAGTTTTTTTTCTTCGCCGCTCTCCCTTGATGACATTTTTCTAAGGCAGAAGAATAAAAAAATGAGATTGAAGGATCATTAATTTGCATCATAACCAAGACACACATATTCTTGACTGGAGAAAAAAAAGTGTGTGTGTGTGTGTGTGAAAACTCACTAAACAAAGAAGATCTTGGGAAAGCGTTTGGCTCACCCCCACGTGTCAGGTAACGAGGCTTTTCCCAGAACAAACATCACGACAAGGCCTGTTTGTCTGTGCAGATTTTGGGACATTTTCTTGAGGGTTGGGTTCTTTTTTGGGGGGCTGAAAAAGTGATTAAATGAAAATAGAGCCATAATCCTGGCCAATCTTGGAGGCTCAGGGCACCCACGCGTTTCTGTTAGACACTTGTAACTTAATTCTGTTTTGTTTTGGATTGCCAGCTTAGCTGTGGGGTGTCTGGATGAGGTTAAACTAACATGACGTCTCACTGGAAAACAGGCGTGAGGTGTGATCCTCCCGAACCTGATCCACTGCCACATAAAGCTTTAATTAAGGAGGAACAATGCTGCACTGCAAACGCTCGGGTTCACTTCTTGCTCTCGAGGACACCCCAATGAATCAGGGTTTCCAACGCAAAAGGGTCATGGCAGAGTCATTGCAAAGAAATTAGAAATTATTATTTTGAGACCATTCTCACGCTCGTGTACAAGCTGACAATGCCACTCCAAACCACTCATACACATACAAACATACACACACACACACACACACAAACAAACACCCAAATACACACACACACACACACGCACACATACACACACAAACGCAGACACTTTCCAATATTGATACTGGAGACAGTAGGCCCATTTTATACTTGTTTTACTAATTAGTCAGTAATCATCATCACTCCTCTTCAAAAACAAAACAACAAAATCTGTCATTTGAAATCGATTTTTGTGTCAACCAGCGATCCACACACTTCAAAGTCAGACACTTTGAATTCCACAGAAGCCCTGCAAGTTCCTTTAGAAAAAAAAATCTGAAGCCTAATAACTCAAGTCTTTTTCATTGGCCAATGAGTGGAAGTAGCATTAATAGTGGTGATTGGGATTTTTTTGCAGTGGGCAAAAGGAGTTTCCCTTGGAGAGGCGAACAGAGATCTAAAGGAGCTTTTATAGACAAGCCTCACGCGGAGGAGCAACGCAAATGCTATTGCTCAATTATTCACACAGCTTAAATGGCAAACGCTGCTGGGTGCATGACAGTGTATGTCTGTGGGTGTCTCTCTCCTCTTCTCTCTTCTCCCTCTCTCTCTCTGTCACACACACACACACATGCACACACACAGTATTAGTGTGTCTACTATGCAGGGATAGGGAAATAGAGTGAAATTGAAGGAGGATGTGTGTGTGTGTGTGTGTGTATGTATGTGTGTGTTAGCGAGTCGGTGAGTGAGTGAGTAAGAGAGAGGAAAAAGAGAGAGCAATAGAGAGGATTTCAGTGTGACACACTACTTAGTTTTACCTCAGGGCCATGAATATCAATGTCACAGTGATATTTATTTATGACCAGAAACAGAGACTGAAATTATGGCCAGATGCAATAAATATATTCACCCGTACCTGAGGGTAATCGAGGGGATAGGATGGCTGCCATTGATGTATGAGTATATTATAAATGGTTTATACAGTTTATATACTACTCATTAAAGCTTAACTAACTAAAAAAAGCAATCATATATTTATTACGCACAATGTGGCACTGGAATGATAATTGACTCAATCATTATAAAGTCAAATATGACAAATGTTTTTTGCTGTCAGTGTTTAAAAATTAATTAACAATAATGAATGTGATGTTTTAAAAGCTTAGGGATTAATTAAAATCTCAAACATGTCATACTGTGTTATTACCGTCACACAGCAATATATAGAAATGTATACCATAAAGCCAGTCTGCTGAAAGAGTGCACTATATTTAAAACATCTACAATAAATGAATTTTGTCGGTGTGGGCTCTTGTCATTGCTTAAATGCTTAGTTAATGTTAATGTTTCCATTAAGGAATTCCATATCAGGTAAGAGGTGTTTGCTTGAGCAGGGCTACATTTGGAAGAGAATTGGCTTGTGACTATCTCAAGGCTGCCCTCTATCAGTAGAACATGGAATTGCCACCTTACTGATCCACCCATTATTTTTCAGCCCACTCATTTCATACACAGTATTTTATAAAACTGAATCACATAAAAACATAGCATATTTCATTGAGTCTTTTGGTTTCAATATTCAACACACACACACACACACACACACACTCCCCCCCCCCCCCCCAAAAAAAAAAAAAAAAAAAAACAATGACAGTATTTCCCAGGGTTCAAACACTTAAAAATAATAAAGAAAAACATTTGAATAAAGCATGTTTGAAACATTGCTTTCAGTTGTATAGGTTAAAGGGGTTTTTCCAAATTAAAAGTGAGCATGGCACAGGCACTACTACAGCAAGCACACACACACACATGCACACACACAGAGAGAGAGAGAGAGAGAGAGAGAAAGAGAGAAGAGCACAGCACAGTGCAGCGCAAGGGTAATTAATTAGTCAAAACTGTTATTTTGGGAGACCGCCAAACTTGGCATGGTGAAGGTAACACCTGCTCATAGTTTTTGGATAATCATTTACCGTCATCATTTACATGAAATATGATCCTTTGCCAGCGCCCATCACCCTAACATCTATCAAACACATGACAAAGACCTCCAAACCCCCCAACCACCCCACCCACCCACACACACACACATACATGCATGCATGCATATCTGTGCACGTGCACACATACACACACACACACACACACACACACAAATATTAATGGGGATCATTTATTCTGAGTACAGGGTTCACATCAGCCTCTGTGTCCCTGTTTGTTTCTGTCACCCTGAAAAACAATTCTAATGCCAGGAGTATTATTATGCAGTTAGTCTCTTGCATGGAATGGGCTGCTTATCTGCACACAGAGATAGAGAGAGGAGAGAGAGGAGAGAGAGGGGGGTGGTGGGGGGGTGGATGGCGTTTCACCGTTTTACCACACGATGGAAGCCTGGTGCCGACTAAAGTACAATGCTTTATCTTTTGTGAATGTACCTAAAAACATGCTGAAGATGGTGAAGGGTGAAAGGTTATCAACAGTCTCACATGATACTGAATCATACTGAATGTTTGTTTCTCATTTCCACAAAACTGCTTTCAAGGAATGAAATCATACCCTTATTTTAGGTATGTTACACATTATACATACATGGATACAGAAATATATATTGTGGCATAGTTGTAATATATTATATTATTATATAAATCATAAAATGAAACACCTGTAGAGAAATTATGTTGACTAGAAATAGCAGTGCCTCCCAACATTTGGATGAGGATTTAGAGCAGTAACTTCTATGTATTTTTCAATCACATCAAAACTACTTCAAATGCACAAATATCTGCTTAACCCATTATGGTGGTACAGAGGTAACAATGTTACAGTAATATTCCTCTATTGTGGCTGGTGTTGTGGCTTGTGTTGGCAGTGATGGATGATTCAATAGCTAATTAATTCGGCCCTGAGCGCTACCAGCTGGAGATGAACCCACAAAGCGCATAAGCTTTCAGCTGTCAATCAACCATCCCCCCACCCCCCCACCCCCTTCCAAACTGATGAACCAGCCAATCCAGTGACAGCTCAACCCCCTGCCAAGGCAACTTGTACCATATCAGCTCGTCACCGCCAGCTGTCAATCACAATTCACCCATCTCTCTCTCTCTACCGGTCAGTCTTTTCTTTCTTTCTGGCAGACCAAAACAGAAACAGCCGATCTCTTCAAATCACAAGCACAACAGGGTATTGGCATGGTGTGGTCACCCGTCCATCAGTCCAGGCAAGGTACAACGCTCCAACTCAAATTTCACCCTCAGACCAAACCAATCGATCTCCAAGTGCCAACAACAATGACTTGCAGGGCAGAAACAGGTGGTGAATGGCGAGTCAATGAGACCTGCTTAACTACAGGGCCCTATTGCTCTCTGTGTACGCGGCTGTGCTTTGACAGTTGGATGAGTCATGGGGAGAATGTGCATTACTGATGACTAAGCATCAGATCAGGGTAGTACTGGTGCTATCACAGGGGAGAAAAGAGAGATAGATGGGAGAAAAGAGGAGAGGAGAGAAGAGAAGAAGAGTGATGGAGATATTTTTTCATAAATGAGGGAGAATGATTACAGAGGACCTTTGGTCTAGAGTAGCCTCAGGCCCTTAGCCTCATGGGTAATTCCCCACAGAGAGAGAGGGAGCAAGAGAGACAAAAAAGAGAAAGAAAAAAGAGAGGGAATGAGAGAAAAGACAGAAAGAGAAACAGAATAATAGTTGAGGAAAAAGGACTGCTGGCTTTTGAGAAAACATTTCAGTATTAACTTGGGCAAATGTTTGCCGCTTTATAACCACTGATACTGTTGAAAAAAAAAAACATTATCCAAGTGAGGGATTGCCTTTTGAAAGGTGCCTAAAAGGATTTGGAAGTGCTGTTGAAATCTGATATCCTTTCAGAGTCTAAAATCCTCAATTAAAGGAGATTATGCAGGGATTTATCTTTGATTTGGCCTGCCTGTTGCTCTTTTCTCTCCCCGAGCTGCCAGCTCCTCCCCTCTCTCCTCAGGCTCCAGAAAGGAGAGATTTGGAGACTTGAGGAGGAGGAGGAGATGCATGTGTGTGTGTGTTGTTGTTGTTGTGTGAATGTGTGTGTGTTGTGTGTATGTGTGTGTATGTGAGTGGAAAGGCGTGTTAGAGGGGGTATGGGGTAGTGGAACCCTCAGGTTTTTAGGGAGGAGAGGATCCCCATCCAATCCAAGGCCCAACAATAACCCCCCCCCACACACACACACACCCACCACACACAGACACACACAGAAACACACTTCCACACCTACCCACCCTACACACCTGCACCCCCTCTGTTTGCCCGAGGGGGGCCTTCGCTTCTGGGCGAGTGGAATCAGAGTGGCTCGTCAGAAAGGATTTGTCCCAGGCCCCCGCTGGATGGGAGAGGGCAAGGCCCGACAGCCTGGGCCTCGTGTTCAGCCCCAGCCCTGCTGCAGGAGCTCGGCATGGGGGCCAAGGGCTTGTCCGCCTCCTCCCTCCCTCCACTCCCCCCTTCCACCTCTTCACCCAACCCCTCTCCGCAGCCTCCGTCACGCTGGGATAATCAGTTTTGTGTGGGTGAGTTTGTGCTCTTTTGACAGTCATCAGCCTCATACTGATCCCATTACAACCAGGCATCTATTGTCCTAAACCTCCACCCCTCCCACACCCCCAGCACCCCTCCTGAAGTGTTTGAAATGCCTACCAGAGTAGAGGGGAGGGGTGGTAACAGAGAAGTAGGGGTGGTGGTGGGAGGGGAGAGATTTTCTCAATCCTGTCAATCACAGCAGACATTTTTCTCACTGTTGCCAGGGTTCGGGGGTCAGAGTTCATGGCGACGGCTGAATGCCGAGCTGACGAAGCGATAATAATGGTGCGTTTGGTTTGAGCGTCCCCTATTCAGCGAGGAGGGGCTGGGGGGCCCCTTGCCCAATCCTCCCTCCCCCTGATGCACTAACACACCACGAGTAAATGAAGACATGTTTGGATACCATAGGCCCGCTGTGAGGGCGAGAGGACACAAAAACTGTTTGAAAACTCCAATGGGCTTATGAGAATTTTACCCATGAGTCCCAGGTAGTCTCCCATTCAGCGTTGTGTCTGTAAAGCCTTTGTCCCCAACCTCATATTCTCGGCGGAGCGGCCAAAGGTCTTGTGGAGTATTGACTTGGGGGGCCTCCAAGATTTACTAACACGATTAAGCTTCTGTTTGAAATACCCAAGAACTGGATGGTAGTTGTTCAATAGTATTTAACACAAAGCTCTCCTCAAAGATTGCAGGGACTGTGTGCTGATGGATGCTGATTGTGTGAACGCTTGTCATGTTTTTTATCTCCGCTTCTCGGAATCACAGGACGCTAGCATGCTACAATGTTTTGCTTTCTTCTTGCGGTCCATCATGCTTTATATTCAAGCCAATAGAAAAAATGACAAAAGACTAATATTGATAGTAGGTCCCCAACGTAAAAAGAACCTCCTGCTGGGGTTTTGAAGAAACTGTATAGTATTTTTTTCTTAAAACCTCAACTATCATCTTGTATTAGACGAAGTTAGTGATTTTATGCTGAATGCACCCAAACTCTGCAACATATTGTGGCACATATTGCTATGGCTCCAAACTCCATTTAATTTCACACCATCTTGCCAGTTTGAAAATAAACTCAGCCCTCCTGCACAACCTGTTGTTTACGGCACTCGTAAGTCTCCCTCTCTCTCCTTACCATCTGAAGAGCCTGAAGAACTCAATGAAACAACTGTCACTCCAAAGCCAGCCTCAAAATTGGCCACTCTGTCTATGAATCAATTCCTAAAGGTAAAGGAAGGAAGGAAAGGAAAAAAAAAACTATGTCAAAAAACGATGACGAGTGAAAGAGAAAAGAAAGTAAGAGAGAATGAGAGAGAGAGAAAGAGACATAGGGAGGGAGAGTTGGTAGCTGTGATTTATGACCTCATAATGGGTTTGAGAGCCACGCAGAGGGATGCTACAATTACCTAAATGTGTGGCTTGTTATTTCCCCAACCCTTGCTCAAATGACTGCTCAGGGCCCATGTGCACTAGCAGTCTGCCCCATGCGGTTTGCCAGAGCATTCATCATAGCCCTCAGCAAAGATCTACAGTGACAGCTTTAATACGGCCAGGGACAGGTTTAGGCTATTCCGTTTCCCCGGGGCTAAAAGGCTACGTTTTTGTTTTTTTTTCCTTTCTGAGAAAGCAGTTTATTTATTTATCCACCACGCATGTTTGCTTGCTTTTCCCCGTTTGTTTATTTGCTTTGGTGACTCATCCATCTTCATGTGTGTGTGTGTGTGAGCATGTGTGTGTGTGTGTGTGTGTGTGAGTGTGTCTGGGGGGGGGGGGGGGGGATCTCCTGCTGTGAGGCTCTTTTTGGGAGGGATGAGAGAGGGGTGGATGGGGGCTGATGGAGAGGCTGCAGCTAGATGATGATGTTAACCAACTCCCACAACGGAGCCTCGAGGGGGCACCAGGAGACGTCTGCAGAGACAGTCCTCTACTCTACTCTCTGTGTAGAGTAACAGTTAGCGCAGCCAAATACGACACAGCCACTGATACAGAGAAATGGATGCACTCTGTTACTGCCTCTGGTTCTGATTCTAAGAGAATATGTTCAGAGTTCATATTAAAAGGGATAATCTGAAGTGAAGCCCTGTCTGGGTTGCTGAGAACTGTCAGTATGCATGAGAACCACAGAATTTGGTACAGCGTAGATCGAATTTGCAAACTGGCAGGTAAAGTTGGCTCTCAGCAACCCGGGGGCTACAAGTTAATTTGAAGTTGGTGCTAGTAACATATCAACACATATCATAACACACACACACACACACGCATATATATATATATATATATAATCCCATGATTATTGTAAGAAGTGTAAATCCGATTATATAATGTAACTTTAATAAGGCACGATAATGCAGAGGTGAAGCCCATTATCCTATAGAAATTAATAATTCATATCTAAGACTGACACAGCTGCTGCCTGTCTCTCCCATACCATATGGATTTCCCTCTGATGCAGAAAATGAATTGTTTCAACATTAAGTAATAATGATGGTCTTGGACCTGCTTCCAAACGACAGGTCACTCATAATGCACAGATGAGTTGTCACCATTACATTTGGCCTAGTCTCTCTCTCTCTCTCTCTATCTCTCCCTCCATGTGTGCACATGTGTTTGTATGCCTCATAAGACCAAAAGAAAATTAACTTGCAATTGACCTGCTGTCTTGTCTGAGTATTTAATGATAACTCCCCTCCATTATAATTACCTAGCTAATATCTCTCTGTGTGTATGTGTATGTGTGTGTGTGTGTGTGTGTGTGTGTGTGTATGTGTGTGTGTGTGTTTATGCATGTGTGACTTTTACTGAGGATGTAGATCAGCATTGGACCTTATTATCAGCCTGAGTGCAAAATGATTACAGTTGATAATGGGCTGGACACACACACACACAGACACACACACACACACTGGAAAGGGTCTCAGTAATGGAGTCATTACAGGCTTCAGTGGTTTGAGGACTTATCACAGGATACAGGAGGGCCTGTGGGGAACGAGAGAGAAAGAGAGAGAGAGAGAGAGAGAGAGGGAGAGAGAAAGAGAGAGAGGGAGGGGAAAAAATCAAATGAGTTCAACCAAGCAGACAAAAGACCATTTCATTAAGCTCCAACACTCTCGGTAGTGAAGAGAGGGACACACACACTCTTTCTTCAACAGCCATACACCTCCCGACACACACACACACACACAGACACACACCACCCGCCTCTTCACTTGGTGGAAGAGGTCATTTATTACAGGTTGACTAATGGGATTGTGTTCAATATAAACTGCTGCCATTTATTTGGGCAGGTTGTTTGAACGAGCCATTATTCCCACTGATTGCAGCATAAATGTGAGAATTATCTAGACCAGCAGACAATGTATCCATCTGGCAAAGGGCTTGACATGGAATCTGACAGGACATGCACATACACACACATTGGCTGCATTGAAATGTGTGTGTGTGTATGTGCACATGTCTGCGTTTGCATGCCATTTTATATGGAATAAGCCAGTGTAATTCATCAGGGAAGAAAAGAATGGTTCTCTCTGAGAGGCAGAGAAAGAGAGAGATTAAGACAGAGAGACAGAGTTATGTGATACCACATCCTTTCCTCCCTCTCTCTCTCTTTCTCTCCTTCTCTCTCTGTCTCTGTCTCTCTCTCTCTCTCACCCTCTCTGTATCCCCCACTCCTCCCAGCCTGTGCTTAAGGTAATTGAGTCAAATGGGCCACATTAACCCTGGGCAGCTTGTGAGTGCCCTGTCATTGATCACATAAACAGTTGGCAGGTATTGTGTTACCCAACAACACAGACATTTAAGCATCCCCTCTGTCGGCAGCAGGGGAATCGAAGGAGACATGGAATCCTGCGGACAGGCCTTGGAAATATGGAGTGGCAAGTCCCGCGGGAGGCGAAAGTGCTCTCCGAGGAAAATGGAACTCTGCCGACTGCTGTCCAATCAAGTCATCGTCACTGTGTGCGGTCAGTGACCACTAAACCAAGCAACACACACACACACACTCACAAAAAGTCAAAGTAATTTAATGGCAGGAGGCAAGCTACATGGACTCAATATTATCAATATCCGTCTGAGAGGTAATGGCTTGGTGAAATCATTTAATTAACCTGCTACTGTAGTCACTGACTGTCCAACTGTTGTGGAAAATGGCCAGAAGGCTTCTCGTTATGTAGGTGCATATTATAGCAAATTGTTGAAGTAGACTTACAGCAGAAAGCTAATTATCCAGAGCCAAAGGTGGAAAAATGTCTTGTGTGAATGTGAGCATACTGAGATAATGTGGGATATTCAGTTTGCTAATTCTTTGCTAAGTATGGGCAAGGACAGGTTTCATATGTTGGTTTAAATATACAGGTTAGCATTTGTGCAATGAAATGACTCTGGTTTATTAGAATAAACATGCATGTGTGTGTGGGGAGGGGGGGTGTAAAAGAGGATGTTTAGATTATTGGCAATACACCTAGAGGTTAGCCAAAAGTTTGCAATGTAATCTGAAAATACACACATCATTGTGGAAACATGCTAAGTGTCTGACATAAATGGAATGTTCTAGAAACATCTTGTCTATAATGGGACTGCTGTCATGACAATGCTAACAACCACTAACCTTTCTGTTCTTCACTACCCCAGATTGTCCCTTGTTCAGTTTAGTGGTGATACCACCCACCCAGATGGATTGGATTTCAAAGGTATCATTCCAACACATGGTTGTTGATCGTCTGAAAAACCACTGACCCATGCCCAAGGATAAAGTTTATTTTATTTTATTGTGAGATAAAATTTTGATATGCAGGTGTTTCAGAATCTCCTCATTTAGACAAAAACACTGTCAGGAATCCTTGAGGAATTGAAGTCTCCTTGCTAAAACAACTAAATAAAATGTGTCCTAAGTGTAAAAAGTGTTCTGTGTTGCATGGACACAAAACAAAATTTAGTGACAAACCCAACTTAGATTATAGATTTATATTTTAAAGTATGTGGAAATGAATATCAACAGTTAACATATTGCTCTTGAAACATATGTTTGTGTCTGTGTGTGTGTGTGTGTGTGTGTGTATGTATGTGTGTGTGTGTGTGTGTGTGTGTGTGTGTGTGTGTGTGTGTGTGTGTGTGTGTGCGTGCGTGCTTGTGATATATCGCTGGCCAGTGTATCTCCATACATCAGGCAGCAGGAAAGGGCAGCAGACAGAAAGGTCGGATGAGGCACAGATGGTCTCTGGGAGGTTCGGTGGAAGTTGAAACATTGAAATCCTTGAAATTCCTACCTCCGCGCCAGATACATGGTGATGCCATAAGGGATAAAGTGTGTGTGTGTGTGTGTGTGTGTGTGTGTGTGCGTGCGTGTGTGTGTGTGTGTGTGTGTGTGTTTACGTGTGTGTGTGTGTGCACGAGCCTTAAAATGCAAAAAGGTGTATGTAGCTCTCTGGAATGTGTAGGTTTGCACAGACATGTTGGTTAGTGTGAAAGTGTGACTATTTTGAGATGTCAAATGTGTGTGTGCATTTATGTATACATCTGTGTGTGTGCGTATATGTGTGTGTGTGTGTGTATGTGTGTGCGCCATCACACCATCATGTCCATTAAAACATCTCTTGACCTTCGACCTAGCAGTAGCATCCTCCCAAACCACCATCACCTCCACCTCTACCTCCACCCCCTATAAAGCCAGAACCACCACCACCACCACCACCACCACCACCACCACCCCCTCCTCTCCTCTCTCCTCTCCTCCCAAGGCCCTGTGGTGTTTACTGCTGCCTGGCTGAAGCTGTCATTGCCCATTTCCATCTCCTTCAGAGCACAACACTTTCCTTTCAGGAGCCATCCTTGCTCCAGCCACTTAAATTGCACTTATCACTTTGGGCTCCCTTCCTCCTGAAGTCACCCACATTAGCTTGGACCTGGAAAGGTTGTGACTGGTCACAGGCCAAGGCCTGTGGAGGATGGAGGATGGGTGGTGGGAGTTGCAATGCTGGTGCTCTCCAGAACCGCTGGTGTGTGTGGGTTTGTTTGCACATAATGATTCCAATGCATGATTGTAAATGAGTAAAGGGTGTTACGTGTCTCACTAAGGGTGTGCCATAAAGTTTTGTACTTTCAATGAGTCAATATAATAATAATAGTAATAATAATAATAATAATAATTTAAAAACGGTGAACGTGTTCATTACAAATAATAGGATTTAAATTGAAGACATTCCTGATTGCAATTGGATGAAGTTATGTTTAAGTCACATGAAATTCCATCAATCATGAGATCCTTTATTTACCCTTGAATGTAGTTATCACTTTTAACAGTAGCGGTGCACAATTTGTTCTCATTAGTGTTTCTCTGTGTAATCACCAGTACTGTTTCAAGTTTGTGCATTGATCCGGATGCTGCGTTAAATTAAACTGGCCTACCAAAGCTTTAGAAAGACTGTTCACTACTACCTAGGGTTTAAAAAGTCCTGATAACACTGGACATGCATACTTGCTAATAAATTCAATTTAATGTGGTGAAGACACATCAATATGTGGAAATTAAATAAATATAAAAATAAAATTATTACAAAGCCATAGCATCTCTGAGTTCATATTAACAAAGCGTTATCTCTGCACAGTAATGACATGCTTCACCTCATGTGTTGTAAGCACGCAGAATGTCCAGAAGGTGGAGCCTGACTCCAGTTAGTGCTCTTCAAGGCAGTCCTGTCTCCAGCCACAGGACCCCTCACTAACGCTATAGCTGGGAATAGCATCCAGGGCAAGGATGGTGAGACTCGCACCACAGAAACACCCTTTGATGCATTTGTATCTCATTTGTATCGCCCTCATCATTCACAAGCAATGTCAACTGCTCAGAAAGCCCAGTAGGCCCAACACAAGACTTTTTTTTTTTTTTTTTGCTAAACGGCCTCCACTCTGATCTGGAGTCAGACTCTCTAATGTGTGGCTTTTAAAAAAGTTAAGGCCCCTTCCTAACTAATTATGTTCTTTATGTTAATGCGTCTGTGTGAAGCCACTTGGAGATATCACAGTGTTGTCTCCTGGCGTGGCTTGAAGAAGTGTTTCATCTTTGCCACTGTCTGCTTCAATAAGGGTCTAGCATGAGGAGACAGGGACCGAAAGCTGAAAAGGGAAACGGGAGAGAAAGAGAGAGGGATGGAGGGAGATAAAGTGGATAGAGGAGAAGAGCCAAAGAGAGGGAGAGGAGATAGAGAAAGAGAGAGGGAGGAAGAGAGAGAGAGAGAGACTTTATATAGTGGATTAAAGGAGGCTAAAACGTTTTTGAGCCAGCATTGGTCCCGGTGGAGGCAGCTTTGAATGAGAGTGAATAATGCATGTCTGGTGAGGGAGTAATGAACTGGAAGCAATGAGGAGGAATATGGCTGCTCTCTGCGGGATCAGGAAATGCATACTTTAAAGGCCTCCTCTCTCTCTCTCTCTCTCTCTCTCTCTCTGTCTCCCTCTCTCTGCATCTTCCCATCTGTCTTTCCCTCTCTCTCTGGCTCTGTACATCCCTCCCTCTCTCTCTTGCTCTGCAACCGTTCATCTCTTCCTTTCACTGGCTCTGGCCTGCAAGCACACACACACACACACACACACACACACACACACACACACACACTCAGAGTGAGGTCCCATCCAGTGCAGACCCTCCACGCCCAGTTTATATGTGCCCCCTAACAATGATATGACTACAGCTTAACATGCCCAGTCATGCAACGGCATATCTATTTACAAGTGCCCTGGAGCTACACAAATATCTAGAACTGATCCTCTCCACACCACCCATAACAAAAAGACACAAAGATGTCATGTCCAACACACCCTAATACGTAACAAACATACGCAGAGCCACCCTCAGCTTCCCAGTTACATTAAAACAAATAGCCCGTTGAAGAGCTTTATTGCAATGTGGACAAAACACAAGACAGAAGACCATTTAGAGTGGCACAGCTAGTGCAAAGATCACAGAATTCTACAAGAACGTTGATCCTGGTTAAATTTAATTGTGGTGTGTTATTTTGTACAGTTTGGTGATTAGAATGAAATAAAATTTTTTGAGCATACTCAAATTCAGGAATTACAATAAAAATACTTCTCGTGATTCTCTTTTAAGTATGGTTACTGAATCTGTGAAGTCAAAAGCTTGGCTAACTATGAGAAATAATTGTCAAGCAAATATTTCACATTTTGCATATTGCATTATACCTTTTTGTGTAATTATGACAAATCTCTGGCCCTCAGGATTTTGTATCTTGACGCAGGTTGCCACTCTTTCTAGAGTGATTACAATTCTGTAGATTGACAGGGGAGTTCAGTCATGAAATTGGAAATCTCAGTCCAATTGATTGTTTAGATGTAATTCAATTCAATCAAAGACTTTGATGATCGGCCTGTGTTCTGTGACACAACAAAAATAGCCTTAGGTACAGCATCTAGTGTGTTCAATTAACTGCACCAGTGTACATAGGTAGATTTACAGTCTAAAATATGCTGAATATTTCAAAAGAATACAAAACATGGTTTATTCCTGGTGGATATACTTTGGGGGGTGTAAATGCCTTCTTTCACAGACTTTTTTTCTGCAGTCTGCTCACAAAATGTATCAGACAATACACCTACTGTGCAGAACACACTATCCCTGATAAAACAGAACTACAGTATACAATGAACTAAATAAACATGATTACACAGAATGTACATAATGTAGCACACTGTATATGTCTTGCCTCGAAAGTACTGTATGCATGCTAACCTAGGCTACCTGTTACATTCACAGTATGGAAGAATTTGTCTATGAAATTAGTTGATGTTGTTACAAAGTGTAAAGTGAATTCAGCCTCTTGTCTACAAAATGGAAAGTATAACAGTCAACTCAAGTGAAAGGCATAAATCATAAATCATACATTTTCTTTTCTGTATTTCAAAGAATCCATTCTTTCTCCATGTTTGTATTTTCCTGACACAATGCTTAAGACCTTTTATGAAAAAAAATGCTAAAAATACAAACAAATTTTGCAGTGTTATGTGGCGTGGTGTGGTGTATGACTACATTTGGTAGCACAGAATGGATTTTGATCACAAAATAAGGTCTGCTACACTTGCCGCCCAAAATCACATGACATTCATGACATTATACTAACGGCTTCTCACTCATTTTTGATGTCTCACTAACAGTGTAACGGATGTCTCACCACTAATGTAATGTCGTTGTGGGTAAGCGCATGACCCTTTTCACAGGTTTTAGGTGAAATGGGTACTCAGTATGTGGAAAACTAGCGAAAAGGGGACTTTCCACATCTACATCTTTTATTTTAATAGAATATGACAAATCTCCAATGAAAGTGTGGTGCAACTAAAATGATGAAAATGTTACATAATAAAAGTCTTTTGCACCAGCTCACAAAATCCTGCTCTATAATGCCCAATTTACTGTTTTACTATTCATTTGCCTCATATGAGTTTTCTGTATCATATTCCTTTTAAGAAAGCTTAAATGACCATCTGTGTGCTGGAGCAGTCATGCATACCCAACTGCTCCAAATATAGCCTCTCCCTGCTTGCCATACTTCTGAGATGCTACTTTTCAAAGCATCTCACCTCAAATAACTCCATAACTCTCACAGCATCTCCAATACGTCCACTATGCTACAATCAACAAGAGTTACTGTAAACACAAAGCAATCTCATCTCAGCTTTAGTCTGTCATTCTTCTGTGTGTGTGCATCTCCACAATGTATCTTGCGACTCTGAGCAGTATACGGTGGTAAGACAAGCTTCCTGAGTGCGCAGTGGTGCACTGGGCTGCTCCGCTCCTGTGAGTCGCTCTAATGCTGACTGTATTTCAGCGTTCCCTCCTGGTCCCTTTCTCAGAAAGGATTCTTATGTAAAAGGAAGGGAAGAGGGGGAGCGAGGTGTCAGAGATCACTTGACACCAGTCCCCCTGGTGCAGTACCCCCCCCCCCAACCTCGTTCTCACTCCTCCACCGTACCCACCCTACACACACACACACACACACACTCCACCCTATGGAGGTAAAGTGTGTGAGAGCAGCTTTGAATCCCATACTGCCCCCCGTCTCCTCTCTCACCCACTACCACTCACCACCACCAGCTCCACTTTGCCTCTTCTCTCTCTTCTTCCCTCCCCTAACCCCCCCCCCCTCCCCCCCCCCATCCATTTTCTGCCTGGGTGAGCGACTTGTCTGCCTGAGAGCATTCCATTCGCCCCCTCTGGCCCAGCGGAGCTGCCCGGCCCAGAACACAAGAAGAAAGGGAGGACAACAAGCAAGAAAGAGACAGAGACTGAAGCTGAGACCATAGACGAGGAACCAGGAACTGACTTGGGGGAGAGGGGAAAAACATGATTTTTTTAGGTGGAAAAACTGGGCTAGAAGAATGGGAGAATGACGAAAAATATTGATACAGAGAAGTAGAAACAGATGCGGATACAGATACAGATAGATAGATAGATAGATAGATAGATAGATAGATAGATAGATAGATAGATAGAAGAAGAGAGTGATGGGAAAGAGGGAAGTAAAAGGGAAGAATGGTGTAAGAACACAGGTAAGAGGGGGAGAAGGACATGGGAGATGAATAGAACTGCAGAACATCCATACTCACTCCAGCCATCTACAATCACTTTTCACTCTCATTGTGCAGATATCAGGGTGGGATGGGGCGCAGTGGGTTAGGGTGGGATGGGGCGCGGAGGTGTGGGACTTCCACTCACCAGGGACAACCCCAGCCCAGAGCCTCCCCAGGGGGGGACACCGTGAACTGGACGGCTCCCCCCGCAGCTGAATGACATTTAATTTGGCTGGTGAGAAGAGTGCTCATATATTGAACAAGCACGGTTGTCTCAGCGGCGACTGTCGAAGGGAAATGAAGCTTTCAATCTGAGGTGGCTCTTCATGGGCGCAACAAAAAAAGTGTCACTCAACGTTGCGGGCAATTTGTTTCGGCCTGTAACAATAGATGATTGTATTCTCATCTGTACAGAGGCACAGCTCATCCTCCAGCTATAGTTTAGGATGGCTTCCTCCTTCAGATAGAAAACATTTTTGTGTGTGTGGATATGTGTGTGTGTGTGTGTGAGTGTGTATGTGTGAGTGAGTGTGTGTGTGTGTGTGTGTATGAGTGTGCATGTGCCACATCACAGTTTGCAAATGCAATTTGACTGTGACCGCAGACATCCTGCCACCAAGAGACTGCCAATCCTCCAACCCCCACCCCACCCCACCCCACCCACCTTCATTGGTGCTGGCTGGCTCCAACCTTTGGGAGTTCCACCTGGATGCACCCTTCCGCCATTTTAATCAGAGAGGCAGAAAATCTGACCTGGGCTCCCTCTCACTTCAACCTCCTCTAGCGAGCCTCTGCCTCCCCCGGGGTCTGTGGCCCACTTGAGTTTCCTTGAAGCACTACGATCCACCCACCTGCAGGTACCAAAGGCCCAAAGGGTGATAATACACAAGTATACATGTTTACCTGGAAGGAAAAAAGGGCTTCTCACAACTCTAGCTCAGGTTCCATCTCCAGAAAACACCAAAAGTAGGACTTCAAAGACAACTACAGCTGCTCACAACCATTCTTCATTGTAGCCAGGAAAGTGGCCATTTGTGGCCAAATGTTGTCTGTACTTTTTCCCATGGAGGAGAACAGAATGCATTAATGTCATTATTTTTACCCTCGCTTGCCTGAATATTCAATGCCATACTTATATATTTATACAGAAAGAGCCTGTTTTGACTATGATTAGCTCCCTGATCTGACCCCCTTGATTTACTACACTCACCCAACCATCTTCTATGCACATCAATCATTCATTCATAATGCACCTTGAGAACACAAATGTGCCTTATTTTCCTGTTTCGGCATCCTCGTCTGCCCATAAAGGCACTCGCTCGACTCTGCCGTCCCATCACCGTGTAATGAGAGAGTCGTGTTAATCTCTGTGCACACGGAACTGTCCTGGCAGGGCCCGGGAACCCAATCACAATTTCCTTCAATCACAGGGCCGCCAAACAAGGGCCAATTTGAATATCGCCCACCTGAAAGTCGGGGGGAAAACTATTCAATTTTAATGGCAAAGCCCCCATGTACCAATGCTGCTTATGCCCTGCGCCATTGTTGCATAAAAAATACAGGTCAATAAAGTAAAGTTGGACAGTTTTTGACAGATGTGTGAGGTAAGGACATGTTTTCCCCACATTTGCAACACATTTAAGTGTACCCTTCACTGGAGAAGTGGGGTTTTTGGATTTTCATAATCAGACCCTTCTTGAAGCCAGTGAACTGTTAAGCACTGCTGGAACTTGTTCTTAATTCAGAGCTGGAAATGAGAACATGCCACAAATGGTCATGACAGACCACTGAGGATATCAGAGGAGGGATACATCAGTGCACTCAAACTTGCCTGACTCCATGATGAATATCAGAGTAAATCAAATGCATATGAATGGACATATGAATGGTGGATTGGGGTAGAACCAAAGAGATTTTTGAAATGTCAAAACCAGTTACCAAAAGCAAACACTTTTAGCTGACACCAGAGCAGCAACAAACACATGATTTCAAATCCAGAAATGATAAAATGTGAACTTCAATAATATGTGTGGTTTTGCATGGTAATGTGTGATTGTGTGTGTGTGTGTGCGTGTGTGTGCGTGTGTGTGTGTGTGTGCATGTGTGTGTGTGTGTAGGTTTAGGGGGGGACTGAAGGTAAACAAAGCAAATAGCCATATTCAAAACATATCAGCTGTCCCGTCCATGAACACATATAACACATACCCACCCCTTTAGGCCACCAATCCTGTTGAGCCAAACCAGCAACCGTAGCATCAATCATGGCGTGCTCTACATGATCTGACTTTCTCGTATTTGTTTCATTACAGGACCAATATGCTCTACTAGTGAATACAAAAGCCACGCCCTGAAGTTCTTGTGATTTTAACAAGTCCAGGTGCACCACAACACTTTCCATAAGCCCGGAACACTCCAGAAACGTGTCACTGCGGGGAAACAAATTGGAGGCATGGATCATCCCAGTGCCCCCAGGGCATAGATACAGTCATTCATTCTCAATAGAACAGGTGTCATGTATACTATACTAGTAGAACTCTAGACAAACAAGAGTGAAAACATGGTGTTAGGCCTTCATAGCCTTCTGTTTAGTGGATGTCTATCAGTGTTTCAATCTCTAATGAGGACACTGGTGGAGCCCCTGGACCAAGTGAACTAAGTGTTTGGTAAATGCACTGAAACTTCTTCATCCATTATGTATATTAAGTGAACAGCAACATGCTAAACCTCTTAGCCACAGCTGAGGGAGAGTAGATGGGGCTAGAGCGTCAGGCTCCAGATCTAAAATGTCAGTTAGCCTCTTAAGTGTCTTTATCTAGGTGAGTGAGCTCTCAGATAGTTGTAAGTGAGAACGGATTGATTTATGGAAGAGGGGACTGTGACAAAATATAGATTTAAAAAGCCTTCGGGGAGCACACACATCAGAAGCCATCAGTCTTCATATAAAACGCCCACACATTATGTTTTAAAAGGACTGGCCAGTAGAGCCATTGAAATACAGAAACACATGATGTGACACTGTCACCAAATCTCTCTCTTTCTCTTTCTGTCCTTCTCTGTAAAAAAAATACATACAATCCAAATGACTTGCTATAAACCAAAAAATATCCTGTACCGATGTTGTATATAATGAATTCTCATTAGGCTTTTAGGGAATAGAACAGCACCCCCCCCCCCCCCCAAAAAAAAAAAAAATCCTAACTGTCCCAATCCCAACAATACCACAATCTCCTCTTCAGTGACCATCCTCCACTATTATTAAAACTTCAGAAAAGTGACATTCCTATCATCACCTCCATCAAAAGTTGATTTTCCAAGCTGTCGACATATGTGATGACAACTACACACACCTCTGTCACAGAGAGATGATGTTTTTTTTTCTTCTGTAGAATCTGCCTAGCTTCAGAAAGAGCTGTGTGAAGCAATCAGCCATTCTGACAAGTCTTCTTGCTGACTGAAAGTGCAGTAAGGTCATTTGAACATCTGCTATAAGGAGTGCCTAAAAACATTAACACATCACGCTTAGGACCCAAATTATAATCAGAGTTTTCTCTTCAGTAGTATCAGTATCAGTGTGTGTTATTGGACAAAACAATGATATACACTGAAATTGGGTGCTGTCTCTTGGTGACTGCATGTTTTTTTTACATAGCAGTCAGATGGTCTACTGATTGTTTTCACCCCATCTTTTCTTTTAGTCTGCCCCCATATTACCAGCCCCATAATGTTATTTAATCGTGGACAAGTATTTTAAACTACAGAGAAAAGCAATTATGCTAATCGCTCCTTGGCGCTCATCAATCATCCACAACAGCGCTGTCGATGTTCTGAAGTGAGATCCGCCAGTCGTTTCTCGCGGGCAGGTGTTCCGGAGAGGGAGAGCGGAACACACCCTCATTAATTTGAGCGAGACCTCGGGGCTGCTCACTTGTCTGAGTCTGGAGGTCTCCCTGAGCAAGTACGTCCTTCAGATGAGGGTATCAAGATTTTTATATTTTTTCTTCCCCTGAAACTGACATTCGGTTGCTGCGAAGGTGAAAGTTGCATTTTTTAATTCTTCTGATTTGCGATCTCTCTACGAATTGATGCATTTGAAGAAGAAAGAAGTAGAAAACTGTATAAATTCATTTCACCTGAGATAGTCTAGGCTATACAACTTCCACACTTTTTTTTACAGTGGGTGTTGAAAAGAAGCCTGGAGCTTTAAAGGACTGTCCGTGACGTCACGGGGATGGACGTTTAAAACAACGTGCATCTGGGCTGACGTTTTGTTATGTTTTTTTTCCCTACTGTACAACATGTTTATTCAAGCCCGTGGTGTGTTCAAAAGTGAAGAGGAGTTCACAGTTTGCTTGCGATAGAGAGATAATTCATTTATTATCGATTTATTTGAACGCAAAGAATTTTTGAGGCTGATTGGATCTTCGGGTTTTTGCTTGACTCCTGGAGGAGCTTTGTGCCAACAGTTAAGGGATATTCTTACCGATGAACGTATGACAGCCAGCTAGACTTTGGCGTGGGACTGAGCCGTAAAATCCGTCTTGGACCATGTCATACTCGCAGTTTGGCTACTCATACACAACCACGCCGCAGGTAAGGGTTCTTCATCTACAACAAATTTAGCAGTACATAATCAAGCCTGATAAGCCATTCCTGGGGCCAATAAACTTTTCCTCGTAGGCTGTGTCGTGACATGATGTCCAGTTATTAGTTGATATCTGTCAAATCTTATCTGTTTACTGTCTCCATAGTTGCTGATGGCCACCAATACTCTGAGCACCTATTGCGAGTCCAGCAGCAGGTCACTAATGGAGCCTAGTCTGGCGACTTCCCCGCAAAGCTCACTGTACTGCCCTGTGTATGAAAGCAGGCTTTTGGCCTCGGCTCGACATGACTTGAACCCTGCAACTGCCATTGGGATGTACGGGAGCCCCTACACAAAAACCCAGAGTTACGGGACCTACTCCACATATGGAGGCGACACCACCACTTTGTATTCTCTGGTAAGACATGTGTGCTGTCATCTCAAAATGTGTCATGTTTATTCACACACACACGCACACACACACACACACACACACACACACACACACACACACACACACACACAGTACTTTTAATTGGAGGATGTTTCAGGGTGGTGTCACTGCAGTCACTGCATTTAATATATCTATGTATTATTCTCATTAAACTGTTTATTGTAGGGAAAACTAGATGGAAAGGAGACAGCTACAGCAGCACATTCAGGAGTTCCACAAAGTGCGTATTATCCATATGATCACACCTTTGGACAGTATCAGTATGACAGGTAGGTGAAAACTTTTGTACAGTCTCTTCCGGTTCATTTCCATGCGGTTGGCACCTATGTGTATCGTGTTGCGAAAGAAAGACAACTATTAATTTGCATACTGCATGTTTAGATATGGATCTGTTGACGTGGCCACAAGGAGGAAGAACGCTACCCGGGAGACCACAAGCACGCTAAAAGCTTGGCTGCAGGAGCACAAGAAGAACCCATATCCCACCAAAGGCGAGAAGATCATGCTGGCCATCATTACGAGGATGACCCTCACACAGGTGTCTACCTGGTTTGCCAACGCGCGCAGGAGGCTCAAAAAGGAGAACAAGATGACCTGGTCCCCGCGAACTAAAAACTCCGACGACAAAGGCTGTGATGACGACAGCGACGACGCAGAAGGATCACAACCAGAGCCAATTAAATCCGTAAAGGAATTTAATGGTTTGTGTTCAAACGTTGATATAGGTTCAACAGGTGCTCTTACTTTTAAGACATGAATGTTGCCAGTTGCCGTTTAAGTTTTATCAGGCCTATTGTCATTTTCAGCTACAGCCTTTGCATTTAGGTTAGTTCTTATTATGCTGTCATAGCCTTTCCGTTTAGTTTAAAAATAGTTGATCAATCTGAACAAGAAGCAAATTAGGCCTTTATTGTCTTTATTTTCAGAGAACCGGATCGGTGTGGACACAGACCTGGCTCAGAGTGATATGGAAGATTTTGATCTCACCGAGTCGGATGGTTCCGAATGTGAGTCCAAGCGTCAGTTTCACGTGATCACCAGCTCAAATGATCGTACTGAAGATGCGCCAGCAAGTGCGTCCATTCCAGAATCCTTTGATGGAAACGATCGTTTTCATAAAGACTGCGCCAGATCACTGGTACAAGACAGCGAAACAACAAAACTATTCTATCAACAAGACCAGCCGAGAGCAGGGCCCAAACCAAAAATATGGTCCCTGGCACAGACAGCCATTTCTTTAAACCAAACAGAGTTTTCTTCTTGTATGCACAGATGCCAGCCCACCAACCCTTCCTCTCCAGCTGGTTCTTCTGTCCTGGGTGTGGCGGATAGACCACAGGACTCCCCTGTCGCTACACTCAGGAACTGGGTCGACGGTGTCTTTCACGAGCCCTTATTTCGACAGAGCACTTTGACTTCATCACATTCGAGCTTGTGGAGCGGGACGAGCCTTCCACAGGACAGCTCACTTGGGAACGCCACGACAACTCAACTCACTTAAAAAATGACATTTTTGTTTTCTTTAATTTGTGTTCTTTCTTCTTTCTTTCGTAATGACGCGCCAATCTGTTTATTATATGCCTACGTCATCAAAATAAAGAACATCCAAGTCTGGAAGTTGTCTGATTGCAGAGATATGAACAATTATCGGACAAGGATAACTTCTGGATAAGACTTTACCATTATATTTTTATGGTTTTCTTTGCTTTGCAGGACACGTCCACTTATTGACTAGAGGCATGTGGGCACATTCCCCGAAATGTTAAACGTGTATTGTTTCTCAGCCATCCTTGCTATATGGTAGTTCATTAGAACAAACATGTTACAAACAATGCGTCTTGTTAACATATCACTGAAATAAAGGTGGTCGCTGAGAAGAAAAAAAACGCAGGCCTTCTGTGTGATTAAATCGGTCGCTGTCCGTGGTGCTGAAGCCTACATAATTCCACTTACACAAAGTTGTGCGATCACTCACTCACACACACACACACACCGCAGGGAGTGTGTGTTTGTGTGTCAGCACAATCATAACGTTTGGGGGTGCGTGCGAGGCCATAAGCCAGATAGAAGGAGAGAGGGAGACTTCCGAGCCTAGCTCGTGTGTTTATTGGAATATTGGAGGAGGTTGGAACCAGTCAACCATGCTAAATGTAAATACACATAGGAGAGTGCTGCTAAATTGTTAAATCAACGGCACTTTTACACAGACCCCCAAATGAAACCATACTCAGTCAAGCGTTGCTTTTCATTAAGTGATTCTGATTGTGTCAACAAGGGAGCTGCACCGTGGAGATCGACTGCACACTCCTGGAGTTTTGAGCGAGCCCCATAAGCTCCATTAACGGGGTAGAGTTAAAGGATATGGCCTGCCCACGATCTACAAACCTAATAGGTTTATCGACTGTAGCAATTCCCCGCAGATCATTTTCGCCCCAAGAGACGGACAAAACGTCCAGCAGAAGTAATCTATTTTGACGCAACATATTCACAAGGACGAGCTATAGAGCTTCAGTTAAGAAAACCTTGCTGTTACTAACCCCCTAAGGCGAACCCTCTAAGACACAGAATTTCGTTATCTCTCTTTTGTTGTGAAGTACAATGTAGGAGTACACTGTAGGTTACAGATAGTTGTTAGGCCTACCTTCCAATAGCATATAGGTGTCTGCCTCCAGTAAGAAAATAACGTTTAGAGGAACTGATAGAGCTACCACAACTGAACTGTTTGCTACATTTAAATTAGTCCTACTAGTATTTTTACACATTACACAACTATAAAATAACCTACCATAATTAATAGCCTATTACAAATTCATCTTCAAAATACAGTGTCTTCGCCATTGTTGCTTACAGCACAATTGCACGAATTCACCTGAGTGGTTCTTTTGATAATGAAGCACAACTGCCCATTACAAGATTATCAGATGGATTTTTTGTGTCTTTTGCTGTCTTGATTTACTCTCTAAAGCCTTAATTATTTACTCTAACTTCTCGGAATTGAAAAACGTTCCGGCGAAAAGATAGACTGTCTGAGGAAAAAGAGGCGCACACGGGATAGGGATAGACAGTATTTTTCCTTTCGTTTATTTCTATTTACACATTTATTTATTTTTTTAAGTTTGAGGCTTAGGATGTTAAAGTATTTATTGGAACAGAGCAGGGATCTGCAACTGCCTTGTATGGAATTAACTATTTTAAACTGAATAATTCAAGACGAATTCAGCCGAGAATTCCATTCTTTTTCAGCTTTATAAATAAGTTACGTTTAAGATAATAAATAATGACAACCAGCTTTTTCTGCCGTAAACTTTACTTTCTTCTACACAAAGAGGTGAGAAGTGAGTCAAGCCTAATCTAGGTGTATGTAGCAAATTTTACATTTGCTACCAATGCTGCGTTTTTATTCCTCAAAATAAGCACTTCCAGTGGTTACAGTGGCTTGCTCTTACCGTTTTTTCCCCTATAGTCTATTTTCCACGTATCGCCAATAGGCCTGCAAATATTCTGGTATTGGTAAGAAATAAAATTAAAAGGGACTTCTAAAAAGGTAAAGGTGCAATGCCCAGTGCCTCTTGACCAATGTATTATGTTTCACGGCAATCCACAGTGGCGCACTAGGACCTCACACACCTTACAGACCTACTCTCGCATCTTTTGCTACAATAAAAATGAGTACCCCTTGCATCACTCATTTCCCCTGACTATCACCCAGAACGTGCCCCGCACAGAAATCTTGTCTGGGAGCACGAACATGGTATTTACAGGGCTGCTAACACGCCTTGCTGTTCCCCCAGCCATGTAATGCCATTATGTGCAGTTTGTTAGTCTACATCCCAGATAAGTTACTGAAATCTGTTCTATGTCCCTGTTTCGCGCAAAAGACAGAGTTTGACATGGAAAGTCACAACACCCTGGTGCTGACAACATGCACCGTTGGGCCAAGGGCCTGCTCTCAGAGATTATTAAGCAATATCCCCCTCGCCTGCTTGTGGCACAATGCAATCTCGTACACGGAAAATTGTCATGGAGTAGCCAAATTTGTGGTACTGTAACTGAGCAACTGGCAATAAGAAGTGTAGGCTGCTGCGCAATGCGGTTCAAAATGAGAGCAAGCATGCCAGCATTTCTCAAACGTGTATTAAAGAAAGGCAACAAAGATTGGTTGTAAATAATTATTGATTCATGTCGAGTAAGGAATAGTCTTTCTAGTGGTTCTTTTAGATATAATTTACATAAAGTTGTAGAAATAAATGGCTTGAAACTTGTTGTTGTTGACCTCGACCCATCTTTTGACTGAGCAGTGAAGGGGACATTTATGGGAATAGAAAATACACACTCACTCGACTTTTTTCCGCAAAGCAACATTTTGTGGACAACGGTATTTCTGTTTCAATCGCTCATTCGCACACGCCCAGCCGCAAACACAAGCAAGCTTGCATACACATTCGTGCACGGGCGCGTGAGAACACACACACACACACACACACACACACACACACACACACACACACACACACAAACGAGTCTTTTCCGTCTTCATCTAAGTGTGGAAACTCTCGGACCCACCTGTCACGGCCGTGTGTCTGTTTCCACAGGAACTGCGGGCCAGCCAGCTGTCTGAGCAGAGAGACATGACATGGTCTCAAAGGTAAAGGTCAGAACTAGTACATGGGACTTAGAAGAGGGCAACGCTGGTAATTAGTTCCAGTGAGCGCTAACACATCACAGCTCGACGTTGCGCAATGTGACAGGCCAGCGGGGTAATTAAAGATAAGAACATGTCATTGCGTGCATGTGTGGGTGTGTGTGTCAGCTAGCGAGGAAAAAAAGTGTGTGTGCGCGTGTTTATTGTGGGTACGGTGCAGCGACCACAGAATGTCTACTTACTACGGAAGTCACACAAGATGGTGTGGGTACTTGGCGGAAAGTTTTCATCTAAGTTGAAATGAAGGTAACTGAAATAATTAAAAAATCTCTTGAGAAATAGGCTTGTTGTGCATCTATCTCGACACACATACAAATACACTAATTTTATAGAATATGAATTTAACAACATATTTCGTGCCGTAAATTACTCCTACAGCAACAATGCAGTAACATATGCCAACCACGTAACCCATTCCTGGTTTATGTTTTCTTGCCAATGAATAATAGAAAAGCATCGCTTTTTTATGCTGCGGAATTCATATGCTCAGTTTCACTCCAAGATTTCGCTTCGAGCAATGTTTGAATTAACCGACCGCCTTCAATGTAGTTCTCTTTTGGGGGTGGTGGAGAGGAGGCTCGGCCAAAGACCTCCACTTTTAACAATTGAGACAGTCTCTCTTTCTACCACATCGATGGACAGAACATACAGTATGGGTTAATGAGACTCGGGCTGTCTTTCTCTTTCTGTCACCGCTCCCAATTATAACGGCATGGCTGCGTTTCCCTCAACCTGAAATCTTTCAGCTAGAAAACCTGGTTCCACTCCACGCACCACCAGAGACCGCAGTGGCTGTAGACCGCACATGGGCCAATTTGGCACGGTCAAACCAACAGAGAATTCACCTGATGGAAGAAAAAAAAAGAATATATATATATATATATATATATATATATATATATATATATATATATATATATATATATATGATCTTCCTCAAACATGTATTGTTCCACCTTTGTGGTCCTCATCAGACTAAATCCCCATTGGAGTTATTCTGCTTTAAGCGGGTGTAGACTACACACAGCCTGCTGCTTGGCGAAGCAGATTATAATTCAGAATTTCTTTTCTGTGTTGTTTACATGGTTGTCATTCACATGTTCCAGGAATGCCCAGAGCTCGGTCATGGATAGATAATCGTGCAGCATCATGATTTGTTTTACATAAATTCATTGAAGACCTGCTTGGAATTGAAGTAGCCCTGGAGGTCCACAGTCAACCACAGTGTGCTGTGTGCAACTAGTTTGCTTTGTATCTGTCTCTCTTGGTCATGGTAAGGACTATTTGTTTGAAAAGATCTGATTTTGGATGCATTACATTAGTATTTCAGGCGAAATATAACGCTGGACAGGATGCTGATTTGCCACACTGGCCTAATAAAAGGATGTTGTCCTTAAAAATGCTTAGAATTCTAGACAGAAGAACAGTCACCTTGAGGGTCAAAATGATGTCAAACTTAACTCATACAAACATATTTCACGTTGTTCCTGCAAGTGTCTTTTATCGAAATAACATTATACACAGATTAAATATGTCAACCCCCTCATTTTACAGGCATTCTAGCCAATCATGATGCAAACAGAATATGAAAATACTCACAATTGGTATTGTGCATTCATTTTTGTGATTTCTGATATCTATTTAACTCTTTTCATCTAACCGGTGGTCTCTAAGCACACCACTATGTAGAAAGAGTTCAGTTCAAACCATATTTTGAAAAGGCATGAGCAAATTGATTACAGGCATAAAACCCAAGAATCCAAATTCCCAGGCCTGACCTGTGAAAGTATCCAGTTGTATGAGTCTACACTGACCTCTACCTGTGAGCACAGAACATTACATTACAGTCAACAATATACTAAATGTGAGAACAGCTTGTTAACATAAAATTACATGCATTCAACGATTAAAACCTTGTTGGCCTACTGACATTCATTCAAGTTTTTTTAAACACCTTATGAATGGGAAAACCTGGTTACAAAATCTTTTTTGTGACAGTTTCATAAAGCGATGGTGTGAAGAACTGTGGTAACTCAACCTCAAAATAAATCTGTAACCATACAGTAGAAGGCGTTGTGAAATTAAATTGATTTGAGTTTATTGTATGGATTGGCAAGATATCTAACAGACAAATACAATGCATCTGTTTAATTTAAACAGGTCGATAATAACTTATTGCTCTGAGCCAGAACACTACAGAGGAATTAACATTACTTCAGTGATGAGGCTGCTGCTTGAACTGCAGTCCACAATAACCACATGTGCCCACTTTTGTTGTTTTGTCCTGAATAAAAAAAGCAAAGAAGCAAAGTTAGTGTACTGTCTTCAGCCTACATCTGTATGTCACAAGAAAATGACAGGTATAAGCCCGCACACTATACAGTGTCTTATACTTGTACAGTGTCTTCTACAGTTGCAAACAGGGAATATTCCTTTTCTAACCAAAATATTGTCAATATTCAGTTTGCACACGAGTCATGTAAACTGCCCATTCCGATTGTCATATTCCAAATCTGTCCATATTCCGCTGTCCAAAAAAGGAATAAATGTCCTGGTTTATGCTTGAATTAACTGGAATACTGGATCATGTATACACCTTAATCGGAAAATGCTCCTTACTGGAATGTGCGCATAATCAATTGGCATGACCCAGTCAAAACAAGGCAACCATGTTAGCTACATCGGTGACCTAGGCGTAACCTAGTGATTGATATGTAAATGGGAATAAACTCGTAGCACACCAGCCTACTCATTCACACATGTACAGATTATTTGGGGGTCTTATTCAGGGTCATTCAATCCCCAATCCCAGGAGCAAAATGAGAATAAAATTATAAAGTTAACAGGGACATAGAATGGATTGATGGAGTATTGTACCTTGTTCTCTGATGTTATAACAGAGTATCAACTTTAATTGATCAGAAAACCTTATATTTCAGATGGGTATTGAAATGGTCCTTTTGGCTTAATGCTGCCCTCTTTGTCAACCCCAACTTTACAATGGCTTTGTGCTATTTGACATCACATGTAGGTTTTGTTCTAATTCGCCCATGTTTTAGTGGCTTTTTCTAAGCTCAAGATTTTCACAGGAGGGCACAACCCTGCCTCATGTTCATGATAGCTCTTTGGTTATTCATGCCTCATGTTTGTGATAGCTCTTTGGTTATTCACAACCGCTCCCAATTAATAAAAGCCAGCAAAATGGGTTTTCCATTCTGTGTCCGCTTGAAACTAACGCTCTTAACTTTTACTAAAATTCTTCAGCAGTGTGGCAAACACATCTTTCATGTAAACAATATTTTTATGCAGTTTTGCGGTTGCATTAAGTTCACTGAAAACACACATCAATAGTTTAACCACAGAAAGCATAGCGACGTCATAGATTATACATAAACAGTTGTGACTGGTCCCTAAAGTTTTGGTGACTTGGAAATGGGTGACAATGGACTCTTGACTCATGATGAACCAACAGAGCAAATTCAAATTAGCACATTTGTCTGGGGCTGAGGATAGCTGATGATGCTGATGATACCCAGCTTTACCTTTTTATGAAGCCTAATGACTATAAACTTGATGCACATCTCCTAGACATCAAAACCTGGATGACTAATAATTTCCTTTGTTTAAATTCTGATAAAACTGAAGTTATGATGATTGGCCCTAAACAGCTGACCAACAATCTACCCCATCACCAAAACTTACTCAGTGGCCTGTCACTGTCATGTAATGCAAAAGTTAAAGACCTCGGGGTAATTATTGACCAGGACCTCTCTCTAAAGTCATGTAAAACACATTTCAAAAACATATTTTTTCCACCTACGAAATATTGCTAAGGTTAGAAAGTTCCTATCCTTTGAGGATGCTGAAAAATTAATACACGCATTTATTACTTCCAGGCTCGATTATTGCAATGCTCTGTTCTCTGGGTGAAGCAATACTTGCATCAAAAACCTACAACTAATACAAAATGCTGCGGCCCGAACACTCACCAGGACTAAAAAATATGAACATATCTCTCCTATTCTTGCTTCCCTACATTGGCTCCCTATTAAAAGTCGAATTGATTTTAAAATACTCCTCCTAACCTACAAAGCCCTCAAGGGCAATGCACCAACACATATTAAAGACTTACTTGTCCCCACCCTCCTAGAACCCTAAGATCCCAAAATGCTGGTCTCCTTGTAATCCCAAGAATATCAAAATCTACGATAGGAGGAAGAGCCTTCTGTTACCGTGCACCCCTCCTGTGGAATAGTACCCCCCCACACATTCGACAAGCGGACACTCTCAATACCTTTAAGTCTAGACTTAAAACCTTCCTCTTTACTGTTTCCCATAGTTAGGGATGGTGCACGGCAAATCATCACTTCTCATGATTTGGAAGGGACTGCCTCTGCTGTTGCCCCCACTTGCGAGGCATGGCAGCCACTGACCATCCCTGCAGTGGTGCTGGGTTGCCATGCATCATACCTTAGTTATGCTGCTATAGCCTAGTGCTGCCACACAACCTTCATGTGTCATGCCGTACAACTCTCTCTCAATGTTTATATATATATGTATGTATGTATGTATGTCTTGGACCCTTACTGTTACCCCCATGACCCATCTCATTCCTTTGAGTTTGTCACTATCCCTGGCCGCTGCCACATTGTCCAGCCATAATTCCTGATAACCACCTATAGACTGACTACCATGTAATGTAAAAGTGGGATAATACTCTGTTATGAACTATTATGAACCTTAGCTAAAACCATAGGCAACTTATAGTCTGGCATGGTTACTTCTGATTGTAATTTTTCTCCATGACCCCTGGCAGTTGGGTTAGCCCCTTGAGTCGTGGATCTGCCCAAGGTTTCTTCCTAGATTAACTGAACATAAGGGAGTTTTTCCTTGCCCCTGTTTCTCTTGGGTGCTCCTTCTGTGAAGCACCACGAGACAATACTATTGTAAAAGGTGCTGTATAAATAAAACTGAATTGAATGGTGATGCCAGGAAAAAAATCCCATTTACGGGATACTTACCAAATTAATGTAGACTTTGGGATGTCCCAGCGCGCCACCGCCACCATCACAAGACACAATCCTTGTCTCAACATCAGTCACAGGTTCTTCTGCCACCATTTTGATGGCAAAGTTTTTGTTCACCTACCAAAATGATAGCAATGTCAGACAATAAATAGCAAACATAACTGACAACCCGATGGCCCAAACACAAGGTTGCAATGAAGGCTGTTACTTGCCTCTTTCTGTCTGCCAATAAATCTGGCTCTACGTATATCATTTTCGTCGTACACCTGCAATGACACAACAGATTGGTTACATAGACATAGAAAACAATACACATTACCATTGCTCGTGAAGTCACCAAGTAACCAAATCTAACATTATCGCCCACAATTTACTTACAAATGCGAGGATATAACGCCTCTGTCTTAATGACACCAACCTTCTAGGTGGTAAGATAATGCTAATGCGCTAATGTTACCTACATGCTATCAGGCCGCTGACACTACCGTTAGATACATATTTGACAGTTGGTTTGAGTACACTTTTAACGAGTGATTCATCATTACAGAAATGTTTTTAAAATAACAAAAACTAGCATGGAAGTTAAATGTGAGCATTTAATGTATCAGCTAATTTAACCAATGTAAGCTAGGAAACAAATCTAATGAGCGTTGGCGTTGTTGTGTCATGCCGGTTAATGTCATTATTCCTACGTTATTACCTGTCCGGTGTGAGTAATTTCCTCTCCATGACTCGAAACTTCTACGCCATAGCGACTTGCAGGAACGGCAGACAATCTTAACGGAGAAAGTAGATACTTTGCATTTTTACTGAAGGACAGTCCTCTGAGAGCAACAGACGCCATGTTTCCAGAATGTCTTACCCAAGATGCTTTGCGAACTTTGAGGAATCTAGCTTCCTCTTCTCCAGCAGAAGAAAATACTACATGTAACTCAACTCTTATGAGGCATCTGGCTCTTTGCGTGCATATAATTTCATTTAATTTAATTAATTTTATTTATAAACACTTTTTCATTGTGTGTTTGAGGCACTAGGACCCAGAAGGAAGTTCACGTTACGTCACACAGGAAGCTTGTTTTGCATGATGACCCGAGGCATGAGTCTTTCACCTCTGAAGGAGCTACAGTGTAACATTTATGATTTAAATCTATAGCTGTGGTTAATTTCTTAGCAGTGCTGTGTACAGGTATGTATAATAAATCATATACGATGTTTCTTCTACTCCTGTCCGTTTCAATGCTCTGTTTCTGGAGAATCAAGTCTGGCTAAAAGCTAGCGTTAGCTTTTCAGCTAATAGCTGTGAGTTGTGTCGGATATGCGGTATTCATCCTCTCAAAAAAAACGCAGTTTACATTAATTTATCATAGACAAGTGAAATATTATGTACATTATATACACAGTTACACTGTTAATGTCTAATGGCGGTCACGAGCATTTCATATTCGATGAAATTGTGTCATTAAATGTAGCGTTAGCATAAGAATGTAAGACAGTACGAGGACGCTGCACAATACAAAGCAATAGACAACTATAGAAAGCAATAGAAACTATAGACTCAAATGCTTCAATATAGAAATTGATCAGCACTTCATCCTTATCCAGATTTTTTTGCTTTTTGCAGGTTGTGTAACCATGGCAGCCATGTTTCTGCCTAGGCTGGTTTACTCTGTGTCTCATCAGCTTACACAAATGGCAAGGCTCGCTGCTCTCCAACTCCCTGCATCCGCAGGTGCACACCGATGCTTCACCACCATCACCTCAATGCAACAAACCAATAGGATTGTGACCCCCAGAGTTGGAGTGTGCTCAGAGGCTCGAGTCCCTTTGCTTGGACAGTGTCAGCAGCTCATTTGTGTTCAGCCAGTGTCAGGAATGAAAACAAAAACTGCCCTGAAAAGACGGTGCAAAGACTGCTTCTTTGTCTGGCGAAGAGGAAGATTATATGTGTACTGTAAAACCCATCCAAGACACAAACAACGGCAAGGATGAACAGTGAAAAACTTGCTGTATGATATTACGACAGTGTCGTCTCAAAACAGTTGTGTGTCGGCTATCTTTGTCTGTAAATAAAATTGCAGATCGATCAATTCTCTTGCTGCATCATTACAATACTGACAGAGAACTTGACTTGTTACTTGATCCTGGTCTAGCAGGGATTCTAAATCAGCACTAAATAAGTAGATACAGTACTGCCTAATCTGAAATGTGCTCCAAAGGTCTATTCTTCTCTACGTAAGCCATTTTAAAAAATGCAGATACTGTAATTCTAAATGATCTATATTTTGTATTCTGCTATTTTATAGATGTATTTTTTGATTACACATGGGTAAATGTGCATATGCTCTTTATTGGACATGCGCTTTATATGCACTTTATTAGTATCGTTTACGCAGAACATTACAAAGCTGTATACTGACCTTATGAAAAATTCACAGAAAGAGGGCACAGAAACAGTGACATCAATGAACTTATTTCAACTTTCTGTTTTTAAAGGGAAAAAAAGCCTGTGACTTGCTCTGTAGCTTACTAAAATATATCATCATATATCAATATAGCATACCTCAACACTCAACCCCAGCAAATTCACCATTCTGTTTCTTGGATGTCATTGTATTTTTGGTCTGTCACAGCAACACTCATAACCATCCATGAGGGTTTAGTGCCAGTTTTGTGCCTAGGAATGTGTACTTAACAGAAGAAACAAGGCTCCCTCTGTGGGATGGATCTAAAAATGGGAAAAGCACTGACATGTCTAAGTTTGATACACTTCTTGAAGGTTTCTAAACCTCTATGCGTTTGTGGAATTTTTGTAAGCCTACGTATTTTTATGCAAGCTAAATATACATTTTCAATTAAACGAGTACCTTATTTTCTGACAATTACCTTTCACTTTCAACCAAGGCAAGTCTTAGAAGTTCCCACAAGATGGCGCTAATAGCTCATTAAAAAAAAATCTATTGTATAAATTCACATTTACAAGTAAGTGCTAAACAGCTTTGAGTTTTGTTCTCCATTAGCAATATTTGTAAAACTAAAACTATTTTATAGGCTAAATGAAGATTTAGGTTATATACTGGTTATGTGCTATCTAAGATATTTAATAGAATTTGAATGTAGGCTAATCCTGCCATTCAGCTCCTTGAAATTCACAATTTTCACATAGAAAAACACTAATACAAAGTTTTTCAAAGATAGTAATAATAGTATTAGTAAGAACCAGGAGAACTGTTCAGGGTAAATAGCTATAAAACAAGACTGGAGTGGCTAAAATCAGGAACAAGATTATTCTAGAACTGTTCAGGTAAAGTCCGACAATACTGCTATTGTCGACAATACAGGCGACAATACTGCTAGGAATCTATGGCATTATGACCAGCTATAAACCATGCAAAGAGGACCTGGGAGGAGAACATTGGGGAACAATGTGCAATGCTGGTGCTGCCTCAGCATATTGTAGCTTTTACTTATTTGCTATTTTGTCATTCAAACAATGTAGCCTTCAGAAACATACTACTGTTTACAGTAAACTAGACTTGGAAAGTGCAGAATCATTAAAAATCACAGGACATGTAACATCCAGAACTAACAAGGATGGCACACACAGGAAGAACACAAGTGCACACAAGCACACACACACACACACACACACACACACACACACACACACACACACACACACACACACACAGGCACAGGCACATCTTCCAAATAAGATGGAATGTCACACTTGCACACACTTATAAACTATACTTAGTCATCGGCATGTTTTCTTAAATAGACAGAAATAAGGTATTTATTTTGATGGACTGAATTATGATATTAAGAAATATACATGTGACACTGAAATAAAAGGCATTATAGAAAGATCTGAATCTGAAACCGAATTCTCAATCTGAAAGCACACAAATGTAGCCTACAGCAAGTCCACTGTCTGCGCTGTTAAAGACTAGGTAAGTAAGACTTACTCCTTAGAAGACCACTGTTGCCATGGTAGCACTGAAAAAAGAGGGGGAAGACAGATCTATTTCAGTTGCCTTCCTCAAATTCAATCATTTCTATTTGTGGAACATGAAGTTCATGCCATTGTTCACACACACAGTATTCCTATAGTTTCCACTACAACGAAAATGGTCACTGCATTAACTGCATTGTGCTGGTTTCAGACAGATAGGCATGAAGTTGCTTTTGCATTTCATTTGCATTGTCTATGCAAATGTTGGTTGATCTGTCTATTCTGTTTGTGTAATACTTTAAAAATGGCCAAGTAGACCAGTTGGCTAACTGAGCTATCCATGTAAATACTTAATACAACCGCAATTAAACAGAATTTCTCATAATGTGACAATCACAAATGAGATGGACATTTCCACTCTGATACGGTCTATGTATGAATTTTCATTCATACATCCTGAACATGTTCTGAACAAGTTCTGAGTTTGAAAAATGAGTCTGAGAAAGTCATATTTTTTAATATTGACTTTAAGTATATGGACAGTATAACTATGGCAACTGCATGCCCACATTGAGTTGTTTTGTCAATAAGCCAAGACATTTGCAATATCCGTCTTGTTTAAACAACTTTCTTTCCATCCTGCATGAAGAGCACAAATGTGCATTGGGCAGTAACTATAATTAGAGTGTTCAATAATGCAAAATGATAAAGGTGTCCTGTAGTTTAATATAGTATGCAGCCCCTAAAGATTTTTTCTAGAGGAAAGAAATGTATTTTGTCCTTGAACCATCTCTTGAATATCTGAAAGATGTAACAAGAGGATACAAAACTATGGTAAGGAAATACAATAGCTCAAAAATATAAATTCACACCTCTGAAAATAATTCCCACTAATGCACTAAGGCCCTATAGCCTGTCTATTTATATGCTACACCTACACACAGGACTACTTCCTCATAGTACAGGCTAGAACTCCAACAGGGGAGGGAAGCTCTCGTATTTCCATCATGCATGCAAGACAGTGGTGTTACACAAGGTATTGTGTCATGCGAAATGTTTCCACAAAACCTTTCTCTGGCCATCTGTACACTGCCTGTTGATTTTCCACTCACGAGTGGGCTATGAGACTAGGTACACACCTCCCTTTCTTGATGTGATGTCAGCACGGAGGCTCATCACGCATGCGTGTTTCAATCGTGGAGTTTTCAGGAGGCTTTTTGTCTGTGAGCAGATGAACACCAGACCTGGCAGAGTAGGTAGACTAAGTCATGGACGCATAGGTCCGCGTTTTCTACCTGTAAAGCTTCTTTACCGGCAACTTTTGTATTAAGAGTTTAGGAAGGCGCAGAGACTAAAAAGCGTAGTTAATGAGCAGCTGAAGCCTACGTTGCATTTTTTTCCGCGAACACACGTAGTCTGTTAGGTTATGCTCAGGTTTTCAGGATGAGATTGCCGAAAAGAAGACGACACGCTGCGGTAGAAGATGATGCGTCAGAGATATCTGCCCAATTCCGAAATCCCTTCGTTCACGAATTAAAATGTACGCTTCTGCAGAAAATTAAGGTTAGTAAACACAGTGTGATGTTAAATGTGCATGTACATGAACATGTATGTAATCTACTGCGCACTTCTAACCTTAGTTGACTAACGTTAACGGTACTTCGCCATGGCAGGGCATCAACTGTGCACTCCTTGAAAGAGTGAAAAACTGGTTAAAATTCACTACTAGGCCTATTGATTGCAGAATTCATGTAATTTGATGTACTTATCAGTTAGTTAGTTGAATAGGGGCGAGCGAACATATAGCCTACTTGTTAGTCTAACTTTCTGTTTTTATCGTCGTATCGTTATATACGCTGTAGCTTAACCGACTACTGAAGAGGTTGTTTGCCTGAAGGAGATGGGGTAGCAGGGGTAGCAATCGAGTTGGCTTACCCGTTTAGAAGCAACATGTGAAAGTTAATCGCTCTTCGTCTGTGGTTGCAGATGAGCTCAGTACTATTAATTAGCTGTCACAGTATTGAAAGATGAGGATGTGACGGAGCGTCAGCTTCTCCCGGTCGCTGAGTTGCCTGCCCTAACGCTACTCCAAGGAGAATGTATTGTGAATACACTGCATTTCTCGACGATCTAAGTACAACTTAGCCTACTTCCCTTAGAGTCGACTTGGCGTAATTAAATAATTTAGTGTTATTTAAGTGTTAGTCCATATTCAACTCGTAGATTGTGTGGCAGTGTTGTGTCATTGGGTTGCATTTAAGCATAATATTATGCTCTCCCTCCATTCCATGTTTTTCTGTGCCAGTCCGGCTCGTCCATAGGCTTCAGTTCAGTCCAGTACACTTCCTTCCTGATTCTATAGGACTCTTTAAGGGGGAAACACTGTGTCTGGGTTTTCTGATAGACCTCTTCCCTGCTGTTGCATAGGAAGGCTGGAGTGACAACCTTCCACAGCATGTGACCAGATTTCAGCCACTGGCATACACAGTCAAGGCTGTTCTTTACTATTTGTTTTTTAACCAGCTTGGCCACTAATATCTGCTATTACATAACAGCAATCACACCTGCATCTCTTAATGACTGTGCTGCATGGAGGGGCTGAATGTATTGGACAAAAGTGCTGTTTTTGCTAAGTGGCTGCTGCATAGCCCTGTTTTGGGTAGTGTAGTGTGGCGGTCTGGACTGTGTGTGTGTGTTTGGTTCTGTAGATTCATAAGTGCTGGCATGTAGGATCCAGTGTGTGGTGTGGTGTAGGTGGAAGTGGAAGTGGATGTTTATCTTTCGCTTTAACGTCATGATGTTTTTCCACTGCCTTTTTTGCAGGTCTTGCCTTTGCAAGGTCTTTTGCCTCAGAACCAGTGTAAAAATACTGGTGACATTTGTTTTCCTGTTGCCCTCAAACACTGAAGTTTTAAAAAAGGAAGAATAATGTTTTCAATGTGTATTATTATATATATACAGCCATAAGTCATTGTGCATGGCACCGCAAAATGTCTGTTTGTTGGTTTGGCTGTACTTTGTTTGCTTGTGTGAAATAGAAGGACTGGTAGGTTAAATGTTCTCTCTGTCTAAAGACTATTTTTTGACACACACGCTAACTTTAGGAATGCTGCATGTGTCATGTGAGACTCTCCGACATACTGTATAGAGGAGCAGAGCGAGTTCCTGGAAACACTGGAGCATTTCCTGTGCATATATTCTCCATTATTCAAAAGCTGAGTGTGTAGACTTGGTTAATGCATTAATAAGGGCTTTGAAAAGTGTGTGTGTGTGTGTGTGTGTGTGCGCACGCGTGGGCGTGCGTGCACACAGGTAGGCCCTCTGTGTGTATCTGCCCAGTGGAATTTCATCCACAGATTGACGTAACATGAAAATGAAGGCTTTCAGTCCCACGTAGGCGTAATCAATAAGCTAACAGCACTGTCTGCCCATTGATGCCATCGCATGTGCTGCGTGGGTGAGAGACCGGACTCGATTAGTCGATCCATTTACTGCAACAGTCTGTGGCACAGCACCTTTCATCAGGTGATGTTTAGCAGGAACAGGGCTGTAGTCAGATTTCTTGTGAGATTTTTTTTGGACATTACCTTGTCCTTCCTCTTAGGAAGGACAGAACTGTTTCTAAAAAATCTCTAGGTCAGACAGGAAGGAAGTTACTCCACGGGTCTGATAATTAAATCCATTCTTTTGCTCTGATTTCTGGAGGGAGGGAGAGATTGAAGTGGCCTGAAACTATGCAGCGGTCAGATTTAATGTGGCTGAAAACACACAACCTGTCTGTTGTGGAAAAATGGAGTAGAGGAGGGAAGAGGAAAATAAAAAGTCTGGTTACAATAAATGCCATAACTGTTTCTTTTTCTCTCTCATGGTTTACACATGTGTTTTAATAAGGTTCTGTAATGCAGTATAGCTACAGCACTGAAGAAATACATGTATTATACTATATTACATAATGTGTGAATGGCATATATAGTATATATAATGGTATAGAGGAAGGAGTGTATCTTCTCTTCTTTCTCTTTCTCTTGAAGCCTTGTTATCTGATTGAGGTGGGGGAAAAATCATTGCAATTGGAGATCAATGCTGAGGAATTGTTGGAGGGTGGCCAGTCGTTAATGAGCTCTAATTAAAATTCTCCTCGGCCCGAGTCCAGAATCCCCCACATCACCCACCATCTTCACACCACACCCCTCCCCCCCTGACCCCTCGAATCCTTGCACTGCATTCATCACTCTCCTTGTCTATGTCTGCGTCTGCTGCTGGATCTCCACAGGCGGCGGCTGTATGTCCCCTGGGGGGGGGGGGGGGGGGGGGGGCATGGAAGGGGTGAGGGAGTTACTTCCTTATCTCAGGAGGGATGGAGAGCTTTATTACAGTGGACTGCTCGTTTGAGGGCTTGCTGGATACTAGGGGAGAGTTATTGACTAACTCCTTGGAGCTGGCTCTACATCGGGTGAGGACTGAAGATGTATGAATGCATACAGCACATAGAAGATATATTGGTGGTGGGGGTGTAGTGTTGACGGAGGGTGGGTGTGGTTGGGGGAGGGAGGGAGCTAAGGAGGCCTGGAGTGATAATGCAGAGGAGAAGAAGAAGAAAAACCCTTCTCCGGGGGGGTGGGGACGCGCTGGCATGACTGATGACTAACGATGTCACAGGCTGTTCAGATGCATAACTCCTGGTTACGTCACTGCCAATGTGCAAGCAAGCAAGGGTGGGGGGGAGCGAAGGAGGGAGGGAGGGAGAGAAAGAAGGAGAAAAGTTTCTTCGATAGCACTCCAGCTGTGTGTGTGTGTGTGTGCATGAGTGTGAGAAAGAGGAATGAAAGAGAGGTATGTGGGGAAGGCCTTGCTTGTTTCTCAGATGATAATGATTAGGCCAAGCCCGGACGGAAATACTGCACGCTTCTCGGCCCTTTCGCCAAGAGGCTATACCTCTCCCTGTGGGGAATGTTGGAAATTAGAGCTATTTGTGCTTGGCTAACAGCCAGGGGAAGCTCTCCACTGGCAACAGTCTCACCATTCTCTTTGTCAAGACACCATAGTCTAATGATCACTAGGAGGGATTGTAGGTGCTGACATAGTAAAATGAATTATAAGCAGACCAAAGGAGGAAAAAAAGATGACCACACTTAGAGGCTGAAGCTTGTGGAGTCTTGTATTAAAACCTAAAAAAGTATACAAGGTCTTAGGCCTAGAGGCCTAAAGTACAAACGTCTCGGGTGTTATAACCATCTGCAGTGTACTCAGTGTACATCCAAGTTCTCAGACTTGGTGTACTTTTTTTTGGTTTAATTACAAGGATACAAGGAAATTTTATTGTCACATGCATATGGTTACTGAGTGGAAAAAATGCAGTGAAATTGTGTCTGTTTCTCAGCCTTACAGCACACGCTTCAGATTCTGAGTGTTGTCTCCTTTTCTTTCTCCTTTTGATGTACTTCATGTACCTCTGTACTTCCTCTAAAAAGAAAGGAGGAAATCAGGTTTGTACACGTGGTTCCTGAATGGTAATGGATCATGTTTTTTTTTCTCTGCTGGGTTTGTTCTCTCTGTCAATCTCACTTGGTCATGGTTTGTGTGGAGTGTGACTGTTTACATAAAAGCAGAGCCTGGCCTTTGCTTGTCAAGATAGCCATGCTAGAATAGCAGCAAGAGCTGTGACATTCATGTCTCCTAGTGTTCCAAAAAGCCCACCGTTACAAGGTCAAAAATAAATTCCAGACTGCAGTCTTTCTAAAAAAAAAAAGTGTTTTTTATTTAGTTATTTACTTTTGTAACTCTGCTGATTGCAGGCTGACTGCACACTAGTGAAATGTTTACAGTGCTCCACATGCTGAGTTATGGCTTTGTTCTATTGAGTTGGGGGGTAAAGATGCCTCTCTGTTCTCAGTACAGTCTGCCATAATGTCTTCGAGAAAGAATTTCCACATGTCTGATTCCTCTTCCCCTCAGCAAGAAAATCCCATATGACTGTACATTCACTTTAAACGCATGGGCCATTTCAAGACCCCCCCCTCATTAATATTGCAAAGTATCCATTATGCAGTGTATTTAAGCATGGATATGCCTTCTGATTTAATTCATTATGCAAGTTGGTTTTTAGTCAAATTAATGTTTCAGGTTCACACTGATTGGGATTTTTTTTTAAGATTTTTTCTTCACACACACACACACACACACACACACACATTCACACACACACACACAACACACACAGACAAACTACTCAGACCTTTAACATCTAAGCCATTTTGGATTCAATGGTGTCAGCTCGGCTGATGGAAGTAGAACTCTCATCTCCTGCTTTTAGACCCTTGGGTGAAACCGCTTTTCCTCTCCTCTCCTCTCCTCACACATGTGCACTCTCTCTGACTGTTGTGTGCGCTACAAGCCTCTGGGCTCTGCTTCTCAGAGTGGAGAATCTGTTCTGTAGTAGATTAACTGGTTTCAAATGAGCTGGGGGGGGCTATACCACCAGCTGGAGACATAGGGACAGGGGGTTGGGGAGGAAAGAGTCTTCCCCTCCCCAGATATCGACCCCCCCCCAAGCAGATGGGGGATGCAGGACTGGGGGTGGGTTGTGGTGTGTGTGTGTGTGTGTGTGTGTGTGTGTGTGTGTGTGTGGTGGGGGGGGTGGTTATTGTTGACAGTGCCCCACTGCAGGACATGGGTGCATGTTTGACCCCCTCCTAGGCTCCAGGGACGTGTCAGACAGCACAAACGTGGGGGGAGCAGGAAAAAAGAGGGGGAAGGCCTGCCGTGCATCCACTGTGTGATGGATGCTGTTAACTCATCTTGGTGGTGTTGGGATCGTAAACAGAAATGTCCCGATGGTGACGGATGACTGCGTCAAGACTGTCTGTCTTCATCACAACCCATCATCGTAGTCTCTCGATATTTCCTCTCTCTCTGTCAGAGACACACACACACTCGCACGCACGCAGGCACAGACTAAGTGGATGCACACACAAAAAGCAAACACAGAAATACACATGCATTTTTTGTCTTTCTTGTTCAATCTCTGCCTTTGCCTCTACACTTTATCTCTACACACTGCCTCTATACACGCATATATAGTCTGTATATGATTCTCTGCTCCCTCTAACCTCTCCTCCCACTTCCTTGGCTTCTGTGCCTCCTGGGAGTTATAGCCCCTGGTCCCTGATCAGTTTAATCTTCCTGCCAGTGGAGCGCAGGTGTTGACAGTTGCTCCAGATAAATAAATAAACACTAAACAGCCTTCTTTACGAGGGCCCGTCCCCTCCTCTCGGCCCCCCCCCTCTACATGTCACTCTGGCCGTAATGGACTCATTGTGTGTGTGTGTGTGTGTGCGCGTGTGAGAGAGTGTTAGAGATGGATGCATATGTGCACGTGTTTCAAGTCCCATCCAGCCTTAATAGCACCTGCCAGGACGATTTCGGTGTACTCGTATACACACTCCATTCTGAGTGCAGAAATCTGCATATATGCACTCCAGGGGTGGAATGCATTATCAGGATGTGTAATTTGCTTGCCATTACAGGCTCACACCACCACCATCACCATCAGTCAGTCAAGTGTACTGCGTACAGTATTTTTTTCCAGATTCAAAAACATTGTAAGGTGATGGAAACATGGGCATTCGTTTGTTTGACTTTGGAAATGTCATAAAATGCCACGGGATAGCTAACTTCAGCTGCAGCTGAGAGAGTGCCCTGACAACTCACTGTCCAAGTTGTCCTCTGAGGAACAGCAGGTTTCGGCTGGTTCTGTATTCCGTGAGATCAGAGGGGGTGGGGGGGTGGAGAGTATTTCTGGGTATTTTGGAACTGATCCCCCCCCTTTCTTAGTCCTGTTAAATATTCAGCAGGTATTTGTGGAGGCGTGTTGAGTCCCCTCAGTTCTTTTGTTCTCTCCACAGCCACTGTCAAGGGTGTTCAGTAACATTATGTGTGTGTGTGTGTGTGTCTTTCTCCGTCTGTCTGTCTGTCCGTCTCTGTCTGGGTCTATTGTGGGTCCCTGGTTTAATTAGAAGGGCTGTGAGGACGATCCCCTCTAAAGCTGTGTTTACCAGAGTTGATCGAGAGCAAACTGTTCATTAATTTTGAATTATTTACTCGTCTCCCCTCCACACATCAGGAGATGTTTGCTCAGGCTGTGCAGCTTGTAATGAGAGAGATTAATGAAAGCCCGGAATGAATTCATTCTGTTAATTCTCCTCTGCCTGTTAAAGCAAGGAGATTCTCCCTCTTTGTTTTTGACGGGTTAGTCGAAGTTAGCGGTGGGATGCCAATGGCCTGTTTTCTTCTGTCAACAGTTAGGTTCTATTCTGAATATGACTTTTCACAGATAGATATTTTTATTCGTCATGCTTTTTATGGTTAGCAAGTGATCACTCTCTTCTATTGTGGGATAAAATTGTTGCCAGGCAGCACTGGGCTCGCAGTCAATCTCTGAATGAGAAATAGTTGGATCTTAGAGTGGCCTATGCACAGTCAGCAGAGACTGCAAAGTAAAGGCACTACTTTTATGGTGAAATGTCTATTTGAGTATTCTAGAAATGGTGCTTATTATGTTGCATCAGCAAGGTCTTCTGTTATAGTGCTGGGGCACTTAACATCTCTTCAGGGATGCTGCCTGAATCCATGAGTTTTGTTTATCTACAGTAGACTGTGTATGTGAGTTTTTGTGGTAGAAGTCTCTCTTTCTCTCTCTCTCTCATATACAGTCGGTCACTCACCCTCACACAAGCCAAAGTACTCCTTGACCTCGGCTTGACCTTTGCACCATCTATTATTTCCGTCGTCCATGAGTCTATGTCAAAAGTCTGGTGTCGTGCATTGTTAAAGCCATCTTATTTATGCATTGCCACGTGACCCCTCTCCCCTCCCCTCCCCCACCCCACCCCTCTCATTTAGCCCCAGGCAGGCCATATATAGCTGGGTTACAGTATGTCCATACATCCTGTTGAAGTACCCGCATGTGAGGCTCATATGGACCAGGCCAGTGACTCCCATGGCAGCCATTGATCAGTCACCATATGTGTCTAATTGCGTCACTGCAGGACATTGATTGGATTTGTAAAGATCCCTTAAATTTAATTTTTTGGGGGCCCTTGGTTTTGTTTTCTCTGTGGCAAAGAAGAGGGTTCTCTGTGTTGTTGAGATCGGCTATTGCGTGTGTTTTTGTTTGTGTTTTTGGTTTGGGTTGGCTGTTTTTTTTTTTTTTGTTTGTTTGTTTTTTTCCTCTGATCTTGACTAAACTGCGTAAACGTGACCTGCAGTCTTTCACTTGGTTCCTCTTAAAAGGCCCAGCAGGAAATATGGAGAGGGTGACGGGACACACCCGTTTATATCTTTTTCCTGGCAGAAAAGTTATGAATGCCAGATGCCCAGGCTTTATTGCCAACCGTCTTTGTGTGTGTGTGTGTGTGTGTCCGTGTGTGTCCGTGCGTGCGTGCGTGTGTGTGTGTGTACCCTAGAGATGAACTTTCCCACAGGTTTGCAGTGAGCCTGATATGTTAGGTGTGTCTCTGTGGTCTCCAGTTGTCCATCAGGCACTCTCCTATGGCCAGGTGTAATCTAAATGCTAATCCCGCTAGCACCTAGCGATCCCAGCCTATTTGGTCCAGGTCTGCTGCAGTTTGTGTGAGTCTTATTCTTGTGTGTGTGTGTGTGTGTGTGTGTGTGTTGGAAAGAGACGCAGTGTTATCTTGATTTCATGTGTCTCCCTTGAGGTGGGCAAGTGAGATGTAGACTGAGTGTGGCTGATGGAAGAGTTTCACTGCCAGCGATTTAGCTGACCCCCACCCCTATCCCCCGCTTCTGCTTTGCTTTTCCTCCACTTTCTTTATCGCTCTCACTCTTTCTTTGTTCTCTGTTTGTTTGTTTTTTTGCTATCTAATCCTCTTAGTTTTCTCTATCTATCTATCTGCTTTCATACCATCTCTCCATTTCTCTTTCTCTCTCTTTCTCTCCTCCCTCTCCCAGTCTCTTAATCATGGCATCCCTCTGACCTCCTCTGTGTTGTAGCTCTCCATCTCTCTATCTGTCTAACCCCCTCTATGTCTCCTCCCTCTCGTCTCCATCTCTCCTCCAGATCGCCCTGATGACGGTGACGCTGCTGCCCTTCCGTCTCTTCCTGGCCGCCTTCTGGATGCTTCTGGCCTGGCCGTTTGCCTTTGTAGCCACGGTAGGCAGTTCCGACAACACAGTGGAGCCGCTCAGCTGGTGGAGGTGGTGAGTTTCGGCTGCATCAGCTCCTCTTATGTTTAATTAATGTTGAATAAATGTTTTTTCCCCACTCAAAGTAGGAATATAATGTTTGTGTCAGTGGTTTTAAAAGTATTGTTTTTAATCATTATTGAGCGTTAGAATGTTACGCTGTGTGGATGGAATCTCTAATTGTTGCTGACGAGAAGTGTGTGTGTGCGTGTGGGTGGGGGTGTCTGTGTGAGTGGGGGTGTGGGAATGATGGAGAAGGTAGGTGTGTGTGACGCAGATGGAGGCTCTCCTTGTCATTTCATACACTCTCACAAGTACTCTCACACTCTCACTTGTACACCAGCAGGCAGCACTCTCAAGGCCCACTCTGGCACGCCTGCTTAGTCACTTACAGACACACACACACACACACACACACACAAAACACAAACCCACCCACTCGCACATAGACATGCAACCTGCATACGAGCATACATACAAATCTAGCACACTCTACCTCTCTCTTTCTCTTTCTCTCTCTCTCTCTCGCACACACACACACACACACACACACACACACACACACACACACACACACACACAAAACACAAACCCACCCACTCGCACATAGACACACAAACATGCAACCTGCATATGAGCATACATACAAATCTATCACTCTCTCTCTCTCTCTCTCTCTTTCATACACACACACACACACACACACAGACTTGTGCATACACACTTTCTCATACATACACTTTCTCTTATAATAAAATCCCCCCGTCCAGAGAAGCCAAGAAAACAATAAAATCAGAGAACAGACAATGACACAGCCATGTGATTAGGCTTACTCAAATTGCTAGTTCAGAGTCTTTCATTGACTGTGTGTGTGTGTGTGTGTGTGTGTGTGTGTGTGTGTGTGTGTGTGTGAAGGGGGTCATTTGAAAGAAAGAGGGGTAAAGGGCCACAGTGATCACAGTATCTTTTCAGAGGGAGCGCTTCCTCCTTTGTCACCTGAGCCACCACCCTTGTGCCGTTTTTAAACAGAGAATACAAAGAAGCAAAGGTGTGTGTGTGTGTGTGTGTGTTTGTGAAGGTGACCGAGATCTGAGAGGGGGTAATGAGGGAAGTAAGAGATGGCGAGAGAGAAGTTGTGCGTATAGGTGTGTGTAGAACACCTTTTGGCCATTGTCATACACTGTCATAGATGGAATGTTTACACAGTACAAATGTGTAAAGGACACTCTTAAACTCAGGGTGACATGAACTGCAAGACATTCATGGTTGAACTGGTGTGTGTGTGTGTCTGCATTTCTGTGGCTGTCCTTCTAGCTGTCCTTTAGCTTTCTAGATTATCCAAATGTTTGTATTGTATACTGTTGATCAAGGGTGTCTGGTATACTGTTGATCAATGGTGTTTGTATTGTATACTGTTGATCAAGGGTGTCTGGTATACTGTTGATCAATGGTGTTTGTATTGTATACTGTTGATCAATGGTGTTTGTATTGTATACTGTTGATCAAGGGTGTTTGTATAGTATACTGTTGATCAATGGTGTTTGTATTGTATACTGTTGATCAATGGTGTTTGTATTGTATACTGTTGATCAATGGTGTTTGTATTGTATACTGTTGATCAAGGGTGTTTGTATAGTATACTGTTGATCAATGGTGTTTGTATTGTATACTGTTGATCAATGGTGTTTGTATTGTATACTGTTGATCAATGGTGTTTGTATTGTATACTGTTGATCAATGGTGTTTGTATTGTATACTGTTGATCAAGGGTGTCTGGTATACTGTTGATCAAGGGTGTTTGTATTGTATACTGTTGATCAATGGTGTTTGTATTGTATACTGTTGATCAATGGTGTTTGTATTGTATACTGTTGATCAAGGGTGTCTGGTATACTGTTGATCAAGGGTGTTTGTATTGTATTCTGTTGATCAAGGGTGTTTGTATTGTATACTGTTGATCAATGGTGTTTGTATTGTATACTGTTGATCAAGTCTGTCTCACATCCCTGCCATGAATACTGTTCCTGCGGCATGTCTGCTTCTCCAATATTTTCTTATTGTTTATTTTGTGTCATGTCTTGCTCATTCCTGTGGCTTTCCCCACTGTGACCATCTCTCCCTTTTCCTCATTCTTTCTCAGCTCATTAATTGAACAATGTGCTGGACTGTATGTGTGTGCATATGTGGAGTTTGTATTTACATTAGTGTGAGAGAGACTGTTGTTTTCCATTCCACTCCACACCCCTCCCCCATTCCATCACACCTCTGCTCAGTACCAGAAATGACCAGAAAAAAACAACAACAAAACAAAAATGCCTAGAAAGTGAGACCCAAATTTAACACACTACCCCCCCCCCCCCAAACAAACAAAAATATGGATTAGAGGCTCAGAGGCTTGTATTTCACTTTTGTTGATATTGGACAAGTTTATTGTCCAAAATAAACAATCCAAAGTAAACATCTGAAACCCCTGCAGGGACTAAAGGATGTGTGACTATCTCCAATATCAGTTTAAGCCCCGTTGACCTTGCCTGTGTGTGTGTGTGTGTGTGTGTGTGTGTGTGATTTTTGATCTTTGTCTCGCTCACTCTCTCATTGTCTTTGCTTGCTGGTTTACTTGGCCTTGCCTATGTGTGAATGTGCGTTCACTTGTTTGTGTCTATGTGCTTTTAATTCTCTTTTTTTTTTTTCTTCTTGTCTCCTTCTCTGTCTTAACTACCCCTCTGTCTCTTTCTCTCTCTCTTTCTCTCTCTCTCTTTCTCTCTCTCTCTCTCTCTGCAGGCTGGTTGACCTGGCGCTGAAGGCCATCATGCGGGCCATGTGGTTTTCCGGAGGTTTCCACTGGGTGCGGGTGAAGGGTCGGCCGGCTCTTCCCAGCGAGGCGCCCATCCTTACTCTGGCACCTCACTCGTCGTACTTTGATGCCATACCTGTCACTATGACGATGGCCTCCATTGTGATGAAGGCGGAAAGCAAGGACATTCCAGTCTGGGGCAGTAAGTGGCATTGCTGACAGCTGGCTCTCAATTTGTGTTCCTGTGTTCCTTGATGGTGACAGACTATTAGATCGGTACTGAAGTTTTGGTATATGCTCTCTTCTGCTGGTGTCTAGTAGCTTTAATTCAGGTATTGTAGTTGAACGTTGCTTTTTTTTTTGGTAGTTACGTTGAAACATACATGAAACAGACATTTCTCTTCTCTTCTCTTCTCTCCTCTCCTCTCCCTTTCCTTTCCTATAAAGAAACCTATAGACCCAAAACACGGTTTTGACTCCTGAAATTTACAGTAGATGTTTGTCAAACGCACCCAGCATGGCTGTTTGGGTGGCACTGCAGAGCACTGCAGAGCAAAGCCTCTAATGCCAGCTGCTGGCTGAACTATAGGAAAGGACTGGAAGAATAACATGTTTTCCCCGCTGATGTTGAGAACAAGAAAGGAACAACATTGAAGTGAGTGTATGTAGAACTGAACCTGACTTTTCTCATGCGTGCTGGTTGAATGTCTCAAGTTGTTCCACTGTGAGACATTTAACGTTCAACATTGTGATCCTAAACTTGGCCTCAACTTAACCCTGCTTGTGTTTGCAACCCATTCCTGCACACAGGAACCTTTGGCTTGATAAGCACATTGTGGAGTATTTTGTGGTGAATTTCTTTGACTCTTTGAGCAAATTTGTCTTTTTTTTTTTTTTTTGTCCAGTCCTTCTACCTCAGTGCTTTACTGTAGATATGTTACTTTGGGCTGGCTGAAAAGCCTGCTGCCGTATCAGTGTGGACCCTCCATCACCAATGCTGTCTTTATCAATCGCTCTCTGAGTAGTAGATAGGCCATACTTTTGAGGCTCCATGGCTGCAACAGCAGTAGCTCTTGAGCCCTAGATGCAATGAGTGGGATGATGAGAGTGTGTGTGTGTGTGTGTGTGTGTGTGTGTGTGTGTGTCTGCTGTGGGATATGAAGAGGCCACTCTCAGCTGTCACTCAAGCCAGCAGGAGGCTGTTGCTGTGTGGATGATTATCCCCCTGATGCCTGCTGGGGCATACTCTCCTCCCTCCTGCTTCCTTGTCTCCGGCTACACACACACACACACTTCTGGTGTCCTTGTAGTCATTAGCAGCCTATTCATGGCCTTCCTCCCCTTGCACTGCTGCCTGTTGAGACTTGTAGTCAGGCCATCATTTCAGGAAATTGTGTGTGTGGGTGTGTGCGCGTTGGTGGGTGGGTGGGTGTGTGTATATTGTACTGTATGTATGCTTGTGTGGTGGATTTTATGGTTGTGTCTGTGTTCTGTGTATGTATAAGGTGACTGTACCCATATGTGTTTTATCTAAAGCTACCTCTGTGTGTGTGTGTGTGTGTGTGTGTGTGTGTGTGTGTGTGTGTGTCTTTGTGTGTGTGTGTGTGTGTGTGTGTGTGTGTGTGTGTGTGTGTGTGTGTGTATGCGCTTCATAGCTGTCTACACTTTCTTGTGTGCTTGTTAAGGGGATTAGAGGAGGGTGTACATACATGTGTTTAGTTGAACTTTTAAGCATGTGTGTGTGATGATGTATGCTTTGAGTTGAACTTTTAAGCATGTGTTTGTTATTTGTATGTGTGTGGATGGTGTGTGTGTGTGTTCGTGTGTGTCAGAGGCTAATGGTTTAGCAGAGTAGAAAGGGACTCTTAATTGCCACTCTCTTAATTGTGGCTGCACTGCTGTTCTGGGCTAGCATTAGCCGTGATTCAGCTCCATTTATTACCCCATTCATTTCCCATTCAACTCACATCAGCAGAGGAACAGATGACAAACAGCCGGAGCTGAGCTGCCCAAGAGCAATTACAGCAAAAAGCTTCCTATCAGCCTCCATCTTCTACTCACTTTCCCAACAGTGGCTTTATGGATGTTGTGCATGTGTGTGTGTGAGTGAGACAGAAAGTGTTCTTTTTTATGTGTATTGTTATTTATGCATATGTCGAAATTTGTTAGTAGACATTTGAATGTGTGGTGTGTGTGTGTGTGTGTGTGTGTGTGTGTGTGTGTGTGTGTGTGTGTTTGTTTGTGTGTGTGTGCGCACAAACCACTTCACAGGCTGTAAAGTCTTGCTTATTCTAAGTATTGCACTTTATTCTCCACTCTGCTCTCTATCAGAGTCTGTTGTTGTTGTTGTTGCTGCTGCTGTATTTCTTGTCCATTAATGTACAGATGCTAGTGGATAGGGCTGTAATGGCCCTCTGGAAGGCACTTCTCATATATATCCCTTAGAGTGTGTGTGTGTGTGTGTGTCCTCTCTCTTTCTTTCTCTCTCTATCCCTTCCGCCCCTTCATCCCTCCCTCTCTCTGCTGAAGAATGATGGGGATGGGGTTTTTAACCTACAGCACTCCCACTGCCAAGCGCATTAGAACATTGCAATCTGTTTCCTTTTTATCTTTCCCATCACTGACCTTGCCTTCTGTACTGTAACTATCTCTCTTAGTTCCTTATTTTTCTATTTCATATTCTGCTTCACTTTGTCTCTCTCTCTCTCTCTTTCTTTTTCTTTCTTTCTCTCTCTCTCTCTCTCTCTCTCTCTCTCTCTCTTTCCCTCTGTCCCTCTGTTGCTCTCTGTCTGTTTGTCACCTGTCTTACTAGGAGTATGTAAAAATGATTGTCATGATGACTTGGTCATTATTATGATTATTTGAATAAGCTTATTTTTTTAATTTGGAAACATGTTGCTCTTATTTCACTCTAAAAACTTTGGTGGCACTTTAGATTAGGGTTCACATATTCACCATTAACTAGCAGCTTATTAACATACAAATTAATAACATACTAGCTGTTTGTTAGTCATTACAAATCACTATTACTTATTCATAGTAAGTAAGATGTATATGAAGTAGTAGAGTATATGAATAATTTAATCTCAATATGCTTTGTTCAGTAAACAGGAAAGAAACAGGAAAGTTATTCTCAATCAAAAAGATGTAATGATGTTAAGACTTATTTGAACACTTAAACACTGTAGTTTGGGGTTTTGTTCCTATGAATTGACCATCTTTTCAAAATATTATTGAAGGAAAATAACTGTTCCTGTTGTACTACTGCCTCGTAAGCCCCATACTAACCAAGGCATATTATGATCATAACTCATATATAGCTAACTTACTTACTATGAATAAGCAGCAATTAGCAGGAGAAATTCTAGTCAGTAGTCTACTACGGGTAGAATAAGACCTTGCAGAATAAGGTATTAATAAGTGACTTGTAATGACTAACAAATTGCTAGTATATTACTAATTTGCCTGTTAATAAGTTGCTATTTAATAGTGAATATGTGTATCCTAGTCTAAAGTGTAAAACTTTTATGCATTTTATGCATAATTATTAAATTAATAATTTCCTTGGTGTGTGTATGTGTCATTCAATAAACAAACCAAAATATTAGCCTTATAGTCCAAGCCTGCTTTCAAAATGGATCATGACAAAATAATTATTTGTTTCCAGTTGTGTTATTTTTTTGAGATTGTTGGGAGCAGTTATTATGATCACGCTTAAAATTGGATTCCTTGCACAGCTCTGCGTTTTACACATCTCTCTCTCCCTTCTTCCATTTCTTTCTCTCTCTCTCCCTTCTTCCATTTCTCTCTCTTTCCTCCCATTCCTCTCTCTAAAGGTGAAGATATATAAAAGCAGTGTTGCTGGGCAACCACCTAACCAGTTCTATTTTTTCAGTTTGGAGCATCATAATAATTTGCCTTCAGATGATGAAGTTATCATAGGAAAAGAAAAATGACGCCAATATAAACGGGAACGTACCAGAACAACATTGCTTGGCATCAGTGCCCAGCAACATTGCTCAAAAAGCAGTCTTGTGTGTTATCATCTTATCTCCCTTTGGTAAAGCAACTCTAAGGAGTTTTGGTGTAAAAATAGTGGCGCTAGCTAAAAAGCACACAAAACATTTCCTAGAGCCTTATTACCTTTGCCAAAGAGGTTATGTTTTCGTTGGTGTTTGTTTGTCAGTCTGTGAGCAAGATAACCCGAAAAGTACAGCACGTATTTGAATGAAATTTTTTAGACAATGTTGGTATTAGGCCAAGGAACAGGTGATTACATTTTGGTGGTGATCTGGAACACCATCTGGAATTTGCATTGGGGTCCTTGGCGGAGGTCTGCGTTCTCTGAGTGCCTTTCTAGTTGATACTGTTAGACCAGGCTAATTGGTGTTTGATGTCAACACACTCAGCCAGCCATGTCATGCTGTAAAAGTTTTGATAACACTTCATTTAAAGGCATCTATGTAAGAGTGACATGAGCCTGTCATAAACATGACATGACATGTATCATTAACATTAATGGCACTTAAAATTAAATTAAAGTTTATGACTTGTAATTTAGTGTCATTTGGTTTCTGTAATGTAATGTTGACACTGTTAGGGATGCAGACATTACAAGAACTGAATGACACTTCATGAAGTGTCATTAATGTTCATGATGCATGTCATGTCATGTCATGTTTATGACAGGATTATGTCAGTCTTATGTAAACACCTTCAAATAAAGTGTTCCCAAAGTTTTCTTTTATTTTGCAGTGGCTTCCTGCCCCCCACTGAGAACTGCAAAGTGCATATCCAGTATGGTGGGAGTAACACTTCTTCTTATGACCTTCATATGACTGTATGCTATCCATATTGATTTAAAGACAGTACCAAAACCAATTTAAAGACTTTAAACTTGAGTAGATTTCAAGATTGGCTGGCTCATGCCAGTCAGATCTTTTAGGGTTGATGGCTTAGCATCAGAGGGAGACATTGGGATTCTTACTGAATACTGTTCATTAGCCAGGCTAGCGCCACTTAGCGCTTCCGCTCAATTTGTCTTCGCTACACCGCTTGCATCAGGGAGCCAGACGTAAGCTTCGGTTCGCCTCGTCTCTGAGCTGGGACGGGCCAATCAGTGACCAGAGGGAGGGCTGAAAGCGATACGGTTTAATTCAAACAATGTGTTCCAGTGTATAACATGCGTCAACTGTAGCGTTTGGTTGAAGTATAAAGCATCTGCCCACCGTGGAGCGAACACTTGCCAGTTGCTAGGGTTCAGACACTTTGCACAAAGCAAAACTATGTGAAAGCGGCTTATGCATCAGGCTAACTGTTCATGCCCTTATCCTCCTTTCCTCATAGGTTTTCCTCTTTGTTTTGAAGGAGTGGTCAGTCTAGTCCATTCTTGAAGATGCCACAAAGACATGAAACCAGAATAGTATGAAGCACAACCAGCTGGGGTCAATCTGCACTCCCTTTGCACTTACCTCCCTCTCCAGTGCTTAGACCTCCACAGGCAGGGCAGACATGCATACTAACCAGCTGGCTTTGTACAAAGTCGTCTAGTCATAGTTTTTAATGACAGGTTGGAATGGAAACACTCATGGTTTGGAAAAAGATTCTCCACTGAAAGCACAAGCTCTTCTCTTTCTCTTTTTCTCTCTCTCTCTCTCTGTGTGTGTGTGAAAAAGAGAGAGTAAGTGAGTTTTTGAGATAGAAATCAGAGAGAGAGAGAAATTAATGAGAGGGAAAGTACCTGCAGAAGAGATGATTGCGCAAGGCTTTCTCTTTTTAATTTTTTTATTTTTTTTGATGCTAGCTCTCTCTCTCTTTCTCTCTCTTCTTTCTCTTTCTCCCTTCCTCCCTTGCACTGCCTCTTTTTCCATCTCTCCTCACCCCAGCGCTCATTAAGTTCATCCGGCCAGTGTTTGTGTCACGCTCAGATCCCGACTCACGCAGGAAGACGGTGGAGGAGATCAAGCGCAGGGCCTGTTCAGGAGGGGAGTGGCCACAGGTAGACCACACACACACACACACACACACACACACACACACACACACACACACACACACACACACACACACACCCTTTTTCAAGTGGACAGCAGGGACTATTACTACTTTATTTGCATACCAGCACTTTATATGTAAGATTAGAACAGGTTGTTTAACAGACAAAACTGTTGATCAAAGCAGCCATAAGAAACTTAATAAACCCTGCAAAAGCCCAGGCTTTGATTTCCAAAGGGTATTTCTGTATTTATTTGTTAGTGTAGGTTGTCTTGATCCCTAAGGGAAATTCAGGGAATAAACTGGTTTGATCAGAAATGGTTCACTCTTTGTGTCAGATATTGTTTCTGTGGTTCACTGCTTTCTTAAGTGGCTAGATGACATAAATTGGCCTGTCTCTTTTGTTTTTGTTTGAGGTGTTTATATATTGGTACCGGCTGATGCTGTTTGTCTGACTGTCCGTATTCATGCCTTGCTCAGTGTTGCTTGCTGCTTTCAGATCATGATCTTCCCGGAGGGGACTTGCACCAATAGATCCTGTCTCATCACGTTTAAGCCGGGTATGTAGTGGAGCTCTGCACTTTTCCTCTATTCATCTTTCCCAACACCAGCTCATGCTGACTAAACACAATGCCCCCCGCCTCAACTCTGAATGTGCATGCCTCTCTCTCTCTCTCTCTCTCTCTCTCTCTCTCTCTCTCTCTCTCTCTCTCTCTCTCTCTCTCTCTCTCTCTCTCTCTCTCTCTCTCTCTCTCTCTCTCTAGTTGGAACACGTAAAAAAACTGGGGTTACATTTGATATTGTGTGGGTTGTTATAAGACTGTCAATACAGTGTGTAGAAAGTGTGTGTGTGTGTGTGTGTGTGTGTGTGTGTGTGTGTGTGTGCACGCATGTGCATAGTATGTTTGTGTCTATAGTACCTGTGGTTATCGGTGCATTCTTGTTCCCTGCGTGGGCAGCCTGCCACCTGTACATGTATGTTCATGTGTCAACATGGTTTCATGGTTTGTTTACCACCTCCCCTTACACATGCACGCACGCATACACACACTCACACACACACACACACACACACAGACTGACAGACACAGACACTGTAGAACTGCCAATTACTCTGGTCTCCCAGAGCTGCTATGTTGGCTCCGAGTCAGCCTTGCCCTTCCTGCGTGTATTTTGTTTGTTAAAGAGGAGTGTGAGTGTGTGTGTGTGTGTGTGTGTGTGTGTGTGTGTGTGTTGGTGCTTTTACAGGCTAATCCCCTTCTCTCCCGTCACTTGTTGTGAGAGTCGTGTTTTTCCAATCCCCCTCCATTCTCTCAGCTTGATCCCTGACAGTCTGTGTGACACGCCACTCTGTCGCTCTCCTTTCCCGATTGTCTCTGTCGGAGCTCCGCATCACTGACCCTAACTAAACACTCACTGCTCCTGCCAAGAGAAAGTGTGTGTGTGTGTGTGTGTGTGTGTGTGTGTGTGTGTGTGTGTGTGTGTGTGTGTGTGTGTGTGTGTGTGTGTGTGTGTGTGTGTGTGTGTGTGTGTCCAACCGCAGTAGTTCTAGATCAGACTTTTGTCAGACTTTGAAAAATAATCTTTGTAACGTGTATGTTCACACTCTTTCATAGGTCTGTCAGTATAGAAAATTCCAGTTGCACTCACTGGTGGCATTCTAGCAAATTCTGACCTTTGGCTGAAGAGTGGCCTTGTCTGTGTGACGTGACCCCATGATGAATCCTTCCAATGTGATGTTTTCACAAGACCCGTGACCTCTATAGTTGCCATTTTGAACATTCTGTGTCTCTTTAAAGGAAAAGTCTGTGTTGTGTTGTTTTCACAAAACTCATGACCAATATTAGATAGTGTAGATAAATCACCCATATCCCCGTAGTTTGAGCTCAGTAGGTAGGAAGGAAGAAGAAATGTCAGTAGGAAGAGGAACAACTGGGACAATATAGACTGAAGGAAACTTAGTTTTCCCCAGCCTTTGCCTTGCTAGCAATCTTGAGCTTCAATGATCACTTCCCTCAGTGTTAGTTTCACTGTGTTAATTCCTAGCTGTATTGAGTTATGTGTTGATTTGTAATTAAGTAATATGAAGTGAAGATAGTAGCATTGGGCATGCTACTATCTGAAAAGCATGCACAAGTGAGCTTTCTGTGTGCGTGTGTGTGTGTGTGCGTGCGTGCATGCGCATATGCGTGCAAGCATGTGTGTGTGTGTGTCTGTGTGTCTGCACATGGTCCCTGTCCCTCCATCACACAGCTGGCATAGCAGAACAGCCCAGCCCAGCTCACCTGCACGTAGCCCAGCGGCAGTCGCCAGCATGGCGGCCGCTCGCCCGTCCTCCCAATTAAAACGCTGCTTTGCATTTGGAAGTCAAGGGCAGCGGTACAGCAGCGGAGCCCCGTAGCTGGCACCCGTTCAGTCGGTGACACAGCCCTGAAGGAGTGCCTTGTCCTCCGGCTGAAGGGCACTACCTCCACCCTCTCAGCACCATCCAACCCCCCAGCCCCCACCACTACCACCTCCTCCACCTCTACCAACACTGGTCAGCCCATCAGGTCACACCCTTCCATATAGCTTGGCAGTGGTTCAGGAATTTTCATAATGGTTTATTAAATGGCTCACTCTCCAATGTAGCATACTGTAAGTTATAAATCAGGACAGATAATTATTCTGTGGTTGCACAAGAGGATTAATTTAATGAAGTTTTGCATAGATGAGATTTTTTAATGGGTGAGTGTGCATTGATACACTGAAAGCTTTGTGATTGATTGTTATGTTACCATGTGGGACTTTCGGGATGGGGTGTGCAGAATTATTGTAGTTGAACAGTAATGCAAGATAGCGGAATGTGTGTATCACTCATTCATGGACACACACACGCACACACCCACACACACATGGTCACACATACCATCAGGGCTATTCAGCCTCAGCTAGCACTGTAGTGAGGAATGAGGTGTGGTATGTGTTGTACTTTCCACAGAGTGGTTCTCTGTAACTTGTCTGGTCTTAAATAGACATTTCTCTGAGGTTCAATGGGAAGTCAATGGGCCTGCTATTTTTCCATGTTGGTCTGCTGCTATAGATTGTTAGCATATTGACACAGGTGGCTACCCTGATAAAGACTGAAATAAGACAATATCAAGGGCTCTCTTGTGTTTGTTGCTGTATCTCCACTGTGACCACCAAACCTTTGGTGGTTTGAGGAGGTAGTGTGAGTGTGTTCGTGAGATTGTGCCACTCAGCTCAGGGTCATGGACGTTTCACTGATAAAGCCATGTTATTTTCAGGCTACAGATCTTTGCCACAGACATGGATATTTCTTTTTTCAAAATGCCCTCAGAAACTTTGAAGAGAGTTAGCATTAATGCTGTTGCCACAGGGTTTCCTTTCTGACCATTCATGTGGCTGTCTGCAGAAGCAGATAGTAGTTTGTGAATGAATTGTTCAGGCGTTGTTGTTGTTGTTACCATTGAAATAGTCTTTACACCAGACTCATACACACAGCGGTAACACTAACTGACAATTGGTCAACTGTGATTCTATTCCCAAACCTGTTCCAAGCCTGTATATCTTTGGCTGAGTATCTGTTAACTTTACCTTTAATGTCCATCTCCTCACACACAAAGCACATATATAAACATCTCTTTGCATCTGATGCATTGTTTGATTTTTCTGTCTTTTTTATCTGCCTGTGTTTCTTACACATAGACACACACACACACACACACACACACAGACACATACATGAACAGGCATCTCCTGTGAAGAGAGAACTGGAGCAACCCACCCATGAGATGAGTAGCCCTTAGGTGAAACCAGGTCAGAGAGAGAGGAGAGGAGAGGCATTCCATCCCAGACTGCTAATGCAGCTGTGCTAACACTGCCACCAGGCCTGAGCCTAGCCATTAGCAACCTAGCTAGCCATCCCAGGCATCCCAGCCTGTTATTCCCCCAAAGACAAACAGCACCTCAGACAAACCTGCATCAATTATCTAGATGGATGAGCTTGTGTTGACCACTGCAATCTTTCTAAGTCTCATTTTGTGGCTCAGGCTAACTCAATGTCTCCCTCTCTCTTGCTCTCTCACACACACATACACCCACTCAAACACACACACAGTTTTTCTCATTTTCTCTCATCAGGTCGCTCTTTCACTCTCTCTCTCTCTCTCTCCCTCCCTTCCTCCCTCTCTCTCTCTCTCTCTCTCACTCACTCACTCACTCATTCACTCATCATCAATGTGTTCCCTCCACAGGTGCATTCATCCCCGGAGTGCCAGTTCAGCCTGTGGTGCTTCGTTATCTTAATGAAATGGTGAGCATGCCTCATCTATCTGATCTGAAGACACTCGAGCACAGGATGTTAGTGCCACCACAAGACACACACACACACACACACACAGAGACATACATGCAGAATGGTCTATTGATCACCTTTAACGCCTCTCATCACAGACTTCATGTACAGGTGGGATGATATTACATCCTCTGCCCCTCCCTTCTCTCTCTCTCTCTCTCTTCCTCTCCCTCTCTCTCTCCCTGTCTCTGGATGAATAATGCATTGGTGATCAAGTTTCTGTGGGACTCAACACATTGTCATGCAGAGGTGGGGCCGAGGCTGAGGCACAGATCAGGCCCTGCTGGCATCTCTGTGTGTCCTTCCTGAGACACCACCTCTCTTCACCTGCATATGGATTACACCACATAGCCTTCTCTTCTCACTGCACCGCACTACCACACCCCGATTGCTAGATGCAGTATATTGGTCATAAATCAGTGAAGTTGTCAGAGAAGTCTGTGTGTGTCTGTAAGTGTGTGTGTCTAAGTGTGTGTCTGTGTCTGTATGAGTGTGTGTCTGTAAGTGTCTGTGTGTGTCTGTAAGTGTGTGTGTCTGTAAGTGTACTTGTGCGTGTCTCAATTGTTTGCTACTTGCTCAACAGGACACGATCACATGGACATGGAGAGGGCCTGGAGCGTAAGTACTAATGTGTGAGTGTGTAAATGTTTGTGTGTGTGTACGTGTGTGTCCATACATGTTCAACATGCCTGGCATTTTTTCATTTCTATGTGCTAAATATTTTTGATCATGCTGTAAGCTGAGTATATATAGAACATGCATGTGTGCTTCATATAGAGAGAAGTATTTATTCTACTGGTCTTGCTTTCTTTGGTTGGCTACTGTTTCTAGAGTGTTGTTACCTTTGTTAATCCCTGTGTTCATTTTTTATCTTCAGGTTCAAAATTCTGTGGCTCACTTTGTGTCAGCTGAACAATCGCCTGGAGATTGAGGTAAATTGGAGTATTATTTTTTTTTTATCGTTTTTCAGCTAAACTGGCTTGTTTGGCCTGTCCAGATGGGTCTGATCTGGTTACAGCTGTATGGCTCCGAATGTCCCGAGCATTCAATTCGAAACTGTTATGAGAATATTTTTAGGTAAAAACCATTAAAGAAATAAATTGCTTAGCTTGGTGAGGAGTTAAGTCATGGCTTGTGTTTGAGAAATCTGAGATTGTAACTCACCACTCGCAAGTCAAGACCGCTTTCTAAAGGCCAGAAGTCCTGCTTTGTGCTCAAGTTCAGGTCATGCTTGAAAGTTGCACAACATGAACATGAATGTACAAGCTTGACTGGAAACACCTCCTGCACAGAGCTCTGGCATAGTCACATAAGCAACCATAAATCCCTTTTAATTCATTTAATGAAGTTCATATGAATTTAATTATGTCTTTTTAGTATCTCCCGACCTACACGCCCTCAGAAGAAGAGAAGAGCGACCCTGCTCTGTTTGCCACCAATGTGCGGCGGCTAATGGCTAAGTAAGTGCAGGCAGATTTTTTTTGGTTTCGTTTTCTTTTTCAGTCTTCCCTCCTGGGTCGTCTTGTGTCCATGTGAGCGAAAGGCTGTCTTTAACTTTCTTCCAGGAAGGTTATTTTTGAGTCCAAATTGTTTTTCTTTCATTACTTGTATTTTTCCCAGGATATTATGTCACTTCCTGTATTTAAAAATTGGTTGTGTAAAAATTGGTTTTGTGAGAATGTGATGGGTCATTAAATGTGGGTATGTTCTTTGTGTGTGCATGTTTACATATACTGTATGTGTGTACACAGTATATATGTCATATATCACATGTCACAATTACGACAGACACAGTATGTACTCATGCATAGCTACACCCAAAAGTCAACACTGCAGTGTGTGTGTATGTATGTATTCATGTTTATACACATATATTCTGTGGGTATATAATTGGATTTGCATAAGCTACACATTGTTTTTAGTTTGAATGCATGTGAGTACTGTGTGATTTTGAAGTGACTTTATACTTCATGTTTCCTCTGTTTCTCTCCCTCCAAAACCTTCAAAACTTTCTCTCTTCTCTTGCTGTCTCTCCTTCCTTCTCTCTTTTTCTCTCTCTGTCTGTCTTTCTCTCTCTCTCCCCTTCCTTCTCTCTCTCCCTGTCTCTTGCTTTCTCTTTCTCTCTCTCTGTCTCTGTCTCTCTCTCTCCCTCTCCCTCTCCCTGGTCTGCTCATTGCTGCATGTCTCTGTGTTTCTATCCTGCCAGAGCACTGGACACACCCGTCACTGACTACTCCTTTGAGGACTGCCAGCTCGCCATGGTTCAAGGCCCGCTGCGTCTCCCGGGCAACACGTGCCTACTGGAGTTTGCCAGACTGGCGCGCCGACTCGGGTAAGCGGGACAGACTGGCACCCAAGCGGACACTCAGGAGGTTCCTTTAGAGGTGCCCAAGATGCCATCTCACGTTTTGCTTGACTTGATGTGGCAGGGATTTGCAGAGGATGAGGAGTGACTGCATGGACAAAATTACAAAAAGTATAGACTGCTATCAGTGTAAAATTAAAAGCTTTGTGTGTATGTGTGTGTCTGTGATTTTTGTGTATTCGCAATAATTTTAAAGCATTTGTGTGTGTCATGACTTTTGTGTGTTCGTATTGATTTTCTGGTGTGTGTGTGTGGTTATAGTGTTCTAGTAATGATTTTGAGGAGGCAGTGTGGAATCCTTGGAGGACACTATTAAGAGGATCTGTGCTGGACTTGGTGATGCACTCCTAAGTAGACAGCACACCACTGCCAAGCTTAATGAACACCAGGCTGTCTGTGGAGCTCTTTTGTGAGCCTGGGAAGGTTTAGAGAGGCTTACAGATCCACCTTACAGCTCAAGAACTGCTGAACCAAACTGTAAACACATGGGAAATCTTTAGCATACTGCTATAAGAACGGAACACACACACACACACACACACAGGCGTTTGAGCACACAGAGACGTAAACATACAGAAAACGGAGAGAGAGGGAGAGAGAATGAGTGAGCCCAGTGTTGCTGAGTAATGGAAAATTCGAATAGCACTCTTTCTCTCTGGCTGTCATCTCTGGCAGAGCAGCGGCCAATTAAAACCGCATTACAAAGATGAGCAGCAGCTGAGAGCAGAGCTGTTTGGAGAGTGAAAACGAATGACTTCAAATGCTAGGAGAATCTTTCTTCTGCCTCTCTCTCTCTCACGGTGCGCCTCTGTGAGTGGTACAAGGCTGACCTCTAGTGGTGGAAGGATGAAGCTAGCCAACAAAGTTAGGCAGGCAGGAGATTGCGTAAGTTCTGCTTTTCATTAACTATTGTATAAACAGTAAGAAGACAAATGGTGTCAAAAAAAGTGAGAATAACTTTTGTCAGATTTGTACATGAATTTTCTGACTAGGGTTAGACACAGAGGTGCTTTTCTTCTCTTTACTCTACCTTGTTGTTGTTTAATCAGCTGATTCTGATTTACAGTTAAATACGTTAAATAAAATGTGGTTACAAGCCCACCAAGCAAGTCTGAGATTTTTTACCTGTGAAGCTCCCCCTATGGTCACCGATTGTATTTAAAAACAACACCGTCCATCCTACATTCTCACCAATACATGTGGTTTTGTTTGCAAACCAAAAAATAAGAGTTAGCAATGATCATTTTCAAAGAGTTGCTTTGAATTAAAAGGTAATAAATGTGATTTCAGCTTCATTCAGTTTTGGTTTCATTTGACATCAGCTCGTCCTCAAAAACTGCAAGTCCTGCCACCATCAAAATAACCTACAAACAGTATAAAATGTTACAGGCAATACACATTCTTTTTTTGTTTGTTTGCTTACTTAAAACACTGTCCTGTGGTTTATAAGTGGTGCTGCTTATATCCAGGAAATGACTGAGACAGATGTTCTGTATGTTCTGAATGATGATGCATTGTGGTGGTTGTAGTTCTATTTGAACCACTCTATCCAGTTTCCTTGCCCGTGGAAATGCACTTGGTCATGAAAGCACAATTGTGACACTTGATTCCTTTTTCTTTTCCAGGTTGAAAGCAGGTCTGTCCAATAAAGTCCTAGAGGAACAGGGCAGCAGAGCGCACAAACTGTGGGGAGACAAGCTTAGCCTGGAGGACTTCGCTCAGTGCATCAACCAGCCCTTGACAGACATGCTGCAGGACATGTTTGACATGTTTGATGAGGTCCGATTTAGGAATGAATCTTTAGATCAGCATCATTTACAATTTATGCAAAATCAGAATGATTTTGATCATTTTGACATATAAGTATTGGATACCTTACAACAATACAGCTGTTCGTTAGTCTAATCAAATTGAATAACATTCAAATTAACCATGGATCTTGTTTGATTAATCTTCATGGAATAATGTAAAACATTTTCATGTCATAATTGTGCATTCCCTAATCTAGTATAGAGTGTGTGTGTGTATGCATGGTGTCCTTATTTTTATATTTTACAATTGAGAGTGCCTTATTGTCACTGATGTTTTTCCCTATTGTGTTCCTTCAGCATGGCACTGGTCAGGTGGACCTCAGGGAGTACGTGATCGCCTTATCAATGGTCCACAGGCCCTTCAAAGGGCTGGACACTATTAAACTCGGGTTCAGGGTGAGTCTTGCAGGAGCATATGCGAATACACACACACAAACACACACACACACACACACACACACACACATACATATGCCTGCATTCACCCTCATGGACTAGCTCCACTCTCTCTCTCACACACACACACACACACACACATATATATATATATATATATGCCTGCATTCATCCACATGGATTTGACACACACACACACACACACCTGTATGCACAAACACATGCAATTCACATACTCTGCAACTATGCTCACACACTGTGCTGTACTCAACCTACTGAGGGTGATAACCCTTGTAAGAGAATGAATTGACGGAAGATTCCCTTGATGCAAGTGTGATTGTGTGCTCAAACTAAATTCTGCCTTCTGTCTCCTGTCCCCTGTGTGCCGTAGATGTTTGAGGCAGAGGAGGACAGAGGTGTAACGGAGGAGGACCTGTCAATTATCCTCAGAAGCACCCTGGGTCTCATGGACCTGCAGACCTCACACATGTTCACACTCCTGGATACCTCGCATAAAGGGAGAGTCGCATTCGGTATGTCCCACTCTGTCTATCTGTTCAAGTTCGCTGATGTAGCCTACAGTAATATGGAAGAATTCGATAGGGGTCTACAATACGTCCTCTGTGCCAAACGTCCCCCTCCCGGGTGCATGCAAGTTGGAATGTGCACAAGGAAGTCAATTTATCAGAAACCTTGTGCACGCTTAAGATCATGGATCGCGCTATGCTTTCTTTTGTGAACTTGTCATTCACAACATGACAAACTATGTATCGAAATAAATTTAGACATTACAAAATTAATTGAAATAATAATAATAATAATAATGTTTTTATCTGCACATTTAAAGTATTCTTGAATAGCCCTGTGTTTCAATCACAGCAAATGACTGCATCTCCAACTTTATATTATACTGATATTAGACCCCAAATGCATTTTTGCCTTTCATATCAAATGAGGAGTAGGCACATTCTTCTTCAAGTTGTTAAATTTTAACATGGCATGTTTTGTTTAATAAAGACATGGGCCTAAAGAAAAACATAAAACAAATAAAAATATATTTTGATGAATATGAATAATGAATACATAGCCTAATTATGAATGGTAATTAAGAATGATGCTTCATCACTCCTTAATCATATAATTAAAAAATGGAACAGAACATAAGAGAGACCTGATTCAGGAAGGTCCTCTGTGATGGGGAGTCGGTCCTGACATGGGCCTCCCGTAGTGTTGGTTGTAGTCCACTCAGGAGGGGAGGGTGAGAGGAGTCTACTGGAATGAGGCAGGGATGACACTCAGCAAAGATAATTGTGGACAGAGGAAAATTGTGAATTAGGCCAGGCTCACATATCAGAAAGCAATGTGTAATTTGTATAAAATATATATATATATATATATATATATATTAAGAGAGAGAGAGAGAGTTGTACGGCATGACACATGAAGGTTGTGTGGCGGCACTAGGCTATAGCAGCATAACTAAGGTATGATGCATGGTAACCCAGCACCACTGCAGGGATGGACAGTGGCTGCCATGCCTCGCAAGTAGGGGCAACAGCAGAGGCAGTCCCTTCCAAAAGACCCATGAGAAGTGATGATTTGCCATGCACCATCCCTAACTATGGGAAACATTAAAGAGGAAGGTTTAAAGTCTAGACTAGACTAGAGGTATTGAGAGTGTCCGCTTGTCGAATGTGGGGGGGGGACTATTCCACAGGAGGGGTGCGCGGTAACAGAAGGCTCTTCCTCCTATCGTAGATTTTGATATTCTTGGGCTTACAAGGAGACCAGCATTTTGGGATCTTAGGGTTCTAGGAGGGTGGTAAGGGACAAGTAAGTCTTTAATATGTGTTGGTGCATCGCCCTTGAGGGCTTTGTAGGTTAGGAGGAGTATTTTAAAATCAATTCGACTTTTAATAGGGAGCCAATGTAGGGAAGCAAGAATAGGAGAGATATGTTCATATGTTTTAGTCCTGGTGAGTGTTTGGGCCGCAGCATTTTGTATTAGTTGTAGGTTTTTGATGCAAGTATTGCTACACCCAGAGAACAGAGCATTGCAATAATCGAGCCTGGAAGTAATAAATGCGTGTTAATTTTTCAGCATCCTCAAAGGATAGGAACTTTCTAACCTTAGCAATATTTCGTAGGTGGAAAAAAGATGTTTTTGAAATGTGTTGAAATGTGAATCTTCCTTTGTAGTCACTATGCCCGTGCACAACCAGCCATCTGCCGTGTCTTTCACTACAGTGCCATCGATTTGTCCATTACTTTCCCCAGAATTCATCTGAAGTCATTATTTTAGCAGTTCATTTTCAAAATTGCTTGCATTTCAGCATTGGCTCACTGCCTCTAAGTCACATACACATGCTTGCATGGTCACACACACACACACACAGATGCTAAAGACAGGCTATATAATTGTGTAAGTGACTAAAAGTGAATGAGTCAGTTCATCGCATTCATAACCCCACCACACACACACACACACACACACACACACACACACACACACACACACACGTGCCCACCTCCTGGGTACGGAAAAAGTTCAGGCTCAGGATTTTTTTGTTTTACTATTAGCCCGACATCAGGGAATAACCCTGGAACACCCTGTCAGCCAGAAAACTGTATTTAATTTCTTTTGGTGGCAATACATGTCTCAATTGAAGTGTGTACTCTCAATGAGGACTGCACACAGTTTGAGGTGAAGCATGCTTTATACACGTTGTTAATGTTAGTTATGCTTCAAACACTTATTATGCTCATAATTATTCACATTAAGTTCACACTCTCAGTTCTCACATTCTCTGTGCTACCTACAAGTAGAGAACATACTACTAGGTCATATTTATTTACTTGGGTTGAATATTAAGCCCTCAATTCAATTCAGTCTTTATTACAGACTCACAGCAGGGTCCGTAATCACAGAAATAAATAGATTAAAAAAACTGTTTATTAATAATAATACTGATGATAAAAAAGCACAAACCAGCAATGATACAAGAACCAGTGCATTATGGCAAGTCCAACAATTAGTAATAAGTCATTGGTGTAAGCGCATGCAGTTTCTCTCACCTGGGTGAGTACCTAACACAGCTCCTTCTTGGACTGGTTAACACTTCTATGATATGGTTCAATTGAAGAAATTCAAAAGTTGGAATTCAACTTTTAACCATTCCAAAGTCCTCTTGATTTTTTTTTAAACTTTGCTTTTGATGTCGGATGCATTCCATATGTTTTACATTTGTATTTATATTAGCAGTGGTAAGACTAGCAAAGGGATGTGAAGGCAGAATATATAATGTACTATTTAATGTTGTAGGTGAAATAAATCTTGCACTCTTGTCATTGTTGTTGCTAAAACAGAGATGCTTACACCTACAACAATAGACATTTCAAATGAAGCAAAAGGACATTTTGTGGCAGTCTTAAATTGTTTAAGAATATTTTGATGTGAAATTCCTGAAGCTCAGAAACTGGATACACAAGAGTAGACTATTTTGATGGCATTGCAGATATTTAACTTAGAACCATTTTTTTTCCCACAAATATGTTTGTACCTTTTGTTGTGTGATTTCCAAGTATTCCAAGTAACCTGACGCGTTTTGGATTTTTTTTTGTTACAGATCAGTTTGAGCAGTTTGTGGAGCGGTGTCCAGACTTTGTTGACCGGTACCTCCTCAGATCGGGGTCATCTCAGCCCAGCAGTCCTGTGATGACAGCAGCCCCTGTGTCCAGCAATGGCTTCTGCACGGACTTCAGCTCCCATGATCAAAATAGACACACTCACACCTGTGGTCCAGTGGACAACAAGAAGGTCAACTAGCCTGCTCTCTCTACACCACCTGTGTGTGTGGGTGTGGGTGTGTGTGAGAGAGAGAGAGAAAGAGAGATTTTTGTGTTTCTGTGAATAAATATTGTTTAGGAGGGTTGGATGAAAAGGTGATGGACTGCAAATGCACATTTATGTCCAATCCCTCTTGTAATCCCCCATATTTTATTAATAATTCATTTTAGTCATTATGGGCAGTGATTTATATTGATTTTTACATTTCGCAATTTTGTTCATCTGGAAGTTCTTTTTGATTAGTTGAAAGAACCTCTGGCTGAATTTCAACAATATGTTTTATAAATCTTTTTTGACAGAGTACCAACTATTTATTTAGGAAAAAAAAATGTTTTTCCTCTATATTTATACAGACTTGCTCAGTTCAAGAAAACATGGTTGGAGATTTTACCACTTTGAATTAAAAAAAAAATGCATTTGAGTTACCATGGCATAGTATTTTGCCACCCTTAGCTGGCATGAGTGGCTTAAATACAACTGGAATATCTTGTTATAGAAACACTCATTATCACAGATGATCATTCTCTGCACTCATATTCTCATATTTTACTTTTTTTGTCATTGTGATCCTTGACTCCCATGGACCTCAACCAGAATAGACTTCATTGTAGCCTAACAAGTTAACACACTTTCAATTCATCAATTGGCTTAACGGACACACCAGTCCATATTCATCAGTTGGCTGCTCGAAGAGTGAACTAAGGCGTGGCCAGGCAGCACCTTAGTGATTGAGAGACATTAGAAAAGATATCCGAAGGCCAAAACAATTGAGTACTGAGTTTCTAAAAGGCTTGTGAAAGGGGTGTTTGTGTTGGCATTAGACCTTTCTTTAGGTGCCTTTAGGTTCACCCAAACCGCCATCTCTTTTATGAATGTATCTGTTGTTTTTTTTGTATTTTTTTATAAAGGTCAGTTAAGGGCCAAGGATCGCTACTCCCTCATAGTGTTTAGAAGGTCATGGACTGTTGCATACACATGATGTGGGTGAGCTCACACTACAGTGTGTTGTACTATTCCAGATGGTCACTTACTCTGAGCAGGTCTGGTACAAATCAATCTCTGATTCAGTTTTGCTTTTAGAACACTCACCAATACAGTTTTTTTATGGAATGTGGACTGAACTGCTGTGTTAAACCAAGATTTTTTTTTATCTGATGTTCTGAGAATTTTTTTCATTGCGTTTTTTTGTCACTGATGGTGACAAAAAAAGGAATAAATATACAACTATATGAACTAAAAATAAATAATTCAAGATGTCATTATTTTGTTAATTTGTGTTAACTAATTTTGTTTTGTATCCACTCAGTGACTGACAAGCACTAGATCACTGACATTTTCTAAACTTAGTTAAAAGAGAAAATAATGTTTTAGCTGATCGTGTAATTCCACAGACTCTTTTTAGTGCCAGAACAGCATATCCTATGAAACCACATGGAGGTGCTCGTGTCTGACTCTTAACCTAGCCCTCTCACTGACCACTGTAGGCCAATAGAGGGAGCTGTCTTTACGCTGATAACAAGCTGACCAATCCACCAGCAAGGTTAAGGACTGTGCTAAGGCCATAACTGTTGTCTCAGGTGGTCTTGTTGAGTCTTTAGCACTAGTGCAATAGCTGCCATCTAGTCTTTTGTGTGCTTATGTGTGTGTTTATGGTGCTGGTTGTCTTCAGTCGTGCACACACACGATTGAAGTGGCATATTAATCTTCATTACTAATTAATATGCTTCTCACTCACAAAGGCATACTTGTGCTCACACCCATGTACACGCACACACACACACACACACACACACACTTTCCCTCTTTCACTCACACAACTTGCTTTCTCTCTCTTTCACTTAGTCACACACCACATGAACATGCGCGCGCACACACACACACACACACACACTGAATGCCATCTCCCACATCCTATATGCTTTCCCACCATTCTTTTGCATCTTCCCATCCTTTCAGTGCCCTCTTTTGATGTAAACACATGATGTCACCCTTTTAGCAAGCGCTTACGTAACTCCTTTCTGACTCTTCACCATAGGGTGGCAGTATCACCTTCTGAATGAGACACGCATGCATACACACACACACACACCATCTCTCCACCATCACCTCCATATCTCAATCACCCCTCCTCCTTTCTCCTTCAACCTCCACAAACAGGCTGACAGGAAATGCATGACATCATCCTTTTGCACAGAAATAGACCTGCGATTGATTCCGGCCATCTTGAAAAGTGGAGCATGTCACCACCTGTGTATGTGTTTGTGTGTGTCTCTCTCTCTCTCACACACACACTCTCACTCATTGTCTCTTTCTGAACCACTAGCAAATAATGACATCATCTGCATATAAGCACTCGAGGGCAGCATGGCTGAACTGCTCCGTTCAAGTGGGCAGACTGTGCCACCTGTTTACTCCCTTATTAATTTCACAAACAACCCCATGCTCCTTCAAGGAACCTTTTTGCCTTCGTGACACGTTCCTCACCGCAGTGAGCGGGCCATTTACACATGCAAATAATTGAATTACAAGGTTGTGGAGAGAACTAAAGGGGGGGGGGGGTGGGCTGCACTTAATAACAATAATAATGATAATGAATTTCTTCAGGGCAATTAAAATTGTGCGGGTGTGAACATCCCCCACACATCCCTTCAACTCTGCTTGTTCTGTGGTGACAGATGCTCCATGAACACCATGCATCTGACTAACGCTGTAAGGGAAATCTATAGGCACTGAAGAAACAAACAGTTTGTTTTGCAGGCATGGTGGAGCATGGCACTGCTAAGCCTGCCAAGGATAGCAATCTAACTGCCAGGAAGTGTATGTACTTGATGAATGGAAGCATTCAGAGGGCCACAAGTTGTCATGTCAACACGTCTGTGGCAGTGAAGTGCTTTTCAATGGAAATGACTTGGGCAGCAGTTCAGATGATAGAAAATCATCAAGACCTCTGCCCACTCCTGTCACTGGAGCTCCAGAATTATCACTGTGAAGCCGCCTCTTTTTGCATTCATACAGGATGCCAGCAGCAAGTTTGAGGCTGTGAGTCATGGTTAGATTGGACTTGCTCTATTACTTGAATCTAAAATTTTCCCCTTCTCATTCAACTTAATATGTCCTCTTATTCCATAAAAAGGTATTTTCTTAGAAATGTGGGACCTTGGCTTAAAGCTGGAACTGTAGGCTGCAAAGCCTTTTGAAATAATCTGTGTCAATGGATCATCCTTTCTGGTTCGTTTCCCGGAGGCATGAACACAGACTTGACAGGATTGAACAAAAATGAAGTCAGGTCTCAACGCCAGTCGCCGGTCTTGAGTGCAAAGACCAAAATCTTCCTTTTATTCAGAGTTAATTCTGCATTCCACCCACAAGATAAATCCTCAAATGGTGGAAATGTCTGTTTTCAGCAAGTCATGAGCTGCAGGTTAACAAGAACATGAAATAAAACAGTGTCTTGTGTAGGTGCCTGGTGACCTTAGGACATTTACAAGTCTATGGCCACTCTTCTCTCATAGGGCCTTGGGTAAAGAAGAAAAAGGAGTTAAATTTTGTGTGTAGATGGAGTCTCTTAGAAACTCTTAAGGTCATGCCCCCGGGGATTTTAGTCATCCAGAAGTTAGCACACCTTTTACTGATACACACCATCAAAGATGTGTGTATACAACAGGTTAAATCAGTAGTGTATCCTGAGGGAGGGAGTTCTTATATTTTGTTTGTAGATGAAGTCTACACACCTTTTACTGATACACAGCATGATGGAAAGATGTGTGTATACTACAGGCTAAATTGGTGAGAAAGACACAGTAGTGAAAGTAGCAGTGTGTCAGAGAAGCCAAGGGTAGATTTATCAGTCTTTGGCATGTAACATTTTTTTATTGGAACATTACATTCCAAATGAACATAATATTTCTGGAAAAGGAGAGACGCAGTGCAGCAGATCAGGGAAGTCAGGTTATTCAGTAGGGGAAAATGGATCTCCTTTGCTTCCCACCACTGAGCTTGTTACCTCAGATGCCTCCTCAATCAAATTAAGTTTATACTCACAAAAAATTACCATTTGCAAACAGCCGGCTGTGCACTCCGGCTCCGGCTCCAACACTCAAAATGTCCGTTCACAGGGCTACTTGCATTAATATGGTAATGAAGGAGAATATGTATGCTGATATGTTCACATCTCTCACTACTTTCATCCCCCCTCTCAGTGTCCCTCTCTGTGTATAATTGCCCTTGCTCGCTATTTGATGAGTGAGGCAAATTTCATTAAATGGCCGATATGAACTCGTCTCGTTCTCCACGCCCGAAGGCCCAGTTGTGAAGGATCTCCACACATAGGCCTACGTTTGCGTGTGTACATGTGACTCTTCATATATGCAAACATTTCTGTCAAATCTCCCCGGCACCTGTCATCGGTGGGAGTCCAATAAGCCAAGGCAGGCGATAAGCCCCGGCGTCAGCAGGCAGAACTAATATTATTTGTGCACCGAGAAGCGTTTATCTGTCACAGGCCCTGAATTGATGGTTTTGTGTCACTTTTGTTTAATAATGATGTCACAATTGCAATATGCCCATTGGCTGGGGCTCTATTAAAGTTCAAAAGATTATCCAAATTAAAATCTCATTTGCAATATTGCTTTTTGCCTGTATTTTGACTGGAGGTGCAGGACTGCACTGTTGGATATGATATTTCTCCACTTTTTAAGATCCAATTAACGTTCTGGTGTTCGACATGCTGAAATGATGGCAAATATTAGTAAGATTACTCGGCAGTGTAGCAGCGCATGAAAAAAAGTCTGATAAGTTGGAAAAGGCTAAACTTTTCACTCCACTACTCCATATCTCCCTTGTCAGGCCTAGAATTCGAACTGTCATCCTTTAGTTACAGTACCTGACAAAAGGATGAAGTATTAAAGTCAGTGTTAGAGTGCTATATGAGAAGCCTGTGTTAGATTGCGTTGCCATCGAGATAGGCCTACCAAAACTGTGTTTGATTCATGCCAGTGTATTACCTCAAATGGTCACTGTGGTTAAATAATGTCCTTAAAAAAGAAAAGCTGCAGTCTATTGTGCTCCAACAGTGGATTGAGACAAATTGATGTGATTAGAAGAATAATTTTGCATATTGTAGTTTAACAGAACTACATACATTTGATTTTACAACCCCTCTGTGCCATTCATTATTTCAGTGTATATTATACAGTCAGTTGATAATAAGTCAACGCATTTCATAAATGACTTACATTTACCCTGCAGTGGCTTCACATTAAGAAGCCAAGATGTATAGTGTGTGCTGTCTTCAATTCACAGGGTTCCCAATCAGTATGCATATTCATTTAGATCATGTGCATGGTGGTAGATCATTAATTAAAACTCTGGAGTTCACACATCTGGGTTTAGGGGTTACTCTTTGGATAGACTGTAATTTAGGAGCACATACAGATGGCTGGATTAGACATGATTACACTGAGTATATAGCAAATAGCAGGGGGAGCAAATGAAAAAGAAGCACAACAATCAGTTGTGTAGTGAGGTGAATGGAGGTGACAGAGCAAAAGAGGACAGAGAGAGAGAGAAAGAAAGAAAAGGTAAAAAAACACTTCACATGTGTGAAGCAAGACACTTCAAGTTTGTCAGGCACTAGGTCACACTCTTAATCGAATGTGTAAGTCTAAATGCCTTTAATACATCACTGTTTTATGCAAGAATCAATTTGTCTGTGTTTGTGCTCTGTGAACAACCTGAAAACCTTGTGTGTGTGTGTATGTTTGTGTGTGTGTGTGTGTGTGTGTGTGTACACATGTGTACAGTGGAAAACAACAGATTCAACAGACATTAACAAAAAAGGAAAAAAAAAACACTGTGCCATTAGAGTTATTAATGACGTGCAAACAACTTAAAACACACCGAATATAACACACTTGTGGGGATTTTTATAAGACTGTAAACAACAGTAGATGTAGGCAATATGCATATATTTAAACAAAACATTTGAGAACTAAAATCTTTTTTTCAACTCTCCTCTCCAATATTTTGAAGCAAAGCACCATTAAAACAATTAAATTGACGTAATTGCTCAGAAGGGCCTACACAGTTAGAGAAATAGATGGAAATAACATTCATCACTTTGTAGCAGTGCAGCATCAGCAGTACACTGCACTAAACAGAGGAAATAATTTGGTTTTGGCATGATTCCAAACTGGTTTCTCAGATCTAGAACAGGTACCTAAACCTTCACACCTCTCAACAGTTCAGAGCTGGAAACAGGGCTGTTAGATTAGATTAGAGTCAGCGTCTCTCTCTCTCTCTCTGTCTCTCTCTCTCTCTTAAATTCATATTCAAAGGAGCTTCATTGGCATGACTCAGAAAAGTAGTGTTGCCAAAGCTGACACATGACAATACAGATACAATATCTGTTTAAGGAAAAACAAAAAGAAGGGGGCAGAAAGAAGGGGGCAGGTGTGCAATTCTCTTACCTCCCATCTCTATGTTGGCGTGTTAGTGTGTGTGTGTGTGTGTGTGTGTGTGTGTAAACCTTCCCCTTGAGCGACTTATTCTCTTTCATATGAATGATGATGCTCATTTTATCTCTGCAGTTGATCCCATGGTGAGGCCAAGATGTTTTATTCATAATGAATGTGCAAATCTGCCTCTTTCCCCCTGCCTTCCTGAAAGAGTAAAGTGGTCTGAGAGGAATAAAAGGGATATGTGGAAACAGTGGAAAGTGAGTCGACAGATTCACCGTCCTACACACATAGATTTTTTGCTATTCCTGACTGCCACAGGAAAGAGAAATTCAAATGAATCTAAAATGGGTCTTAGATGAATATAAAGATCTGTCTATCTATCTACCCTTTATTGATTGATCTGCCTATCTGTCTGCTTGTGTGACTATTGAATTTTCAGAGACTCCATTAAGATTCACTTCTGACTTTAGACACAATCTAGACACTATGTAGACTAACATGCAAGAGAATTCTCTCTCTGTTCTAAAGCACTTGTTCATTTAGTTCATTCACACAAAGCTGTATGTAGCACAGTAGCTAGCTAAGGGTTACGGCAAGGGTTAAGCTATCATAGCAGTGCAGGGTTACTGTAAGAAGGACAGAAAGCCCTGGACTATTGCAGCAGCTGGAGGAATATGCCATGCTGCTGTGTCTGTCCCAGGGAAATTGTATTTACCAGGGGGGATTGATTGTTAAAGGCCCCCATGCCGAAGGCTGCATCCCACAGCAGGGAAGAGATGAGTCACACTGTGCTCTGCCTCGATGTGAAGGAGAGAGAGAGGGAGAGAGAAAGAAGGGAATAGAAGGAACAAGAGAAGGATGAATATAAAGAAAGATGCGTAAGGGACTAGAGGAGAGGGAGGAAGCGTGTGACAAAATGACAGAGAAACAGTGATATTAAGAATCATCAAGTGAGTGGAGAATGTGTAAAAGAAGGGCTGGATTGGAATGGGGACAGAAGAAGAGAGAAAAAAGAGATGGAGGAAATGAGGAAGAGGAGATGGATGGATGGAATAGCTGAGAGAGAGAGAGACATTGGAAGAGACTGATGAAGGGAGGGAGGCAGGGTTGGGTGGATGAGTCATCAGCGTGTTCCCGGGGTCTATTTACAGCCAGCGACGGCCTCCTGATTGGCTGGGCGCTTGGCTCACAGCGAGAGCTCGTCCTCCCAGTTTATCAACCAGAAGCCAATCCCCACGACCCACTCTGCACCTGCTGAGAAACAGCGTCCCTTAGTCAGGCTAAATATGGCTGCCACTTACACAAGGAGGGAGAGGCAGAGGTTCCCAAAAATAACACAAAATAACACAGTCCACAACAGGGATAGCATTTTTGGAATGCTGATATTCATTTAATATATATATATTTTTTTTCTTTTTTTTTAAGGGATCAATCGCCAATTACCAAACCTTTCCTCTGGTAGGCCAGGGTCAGGGACATCAATAACTGCAATGCCACAGCCATGGAAAACACAACCCCATTCTTATTGAGTGGTTCTACTGTGGTTTGTTCTGGAGCTGAAGGACCCAACACATTGTCGTCCTGTGGAATGCCTGTGTCTTGAGATGTCATGTCAGTGAAGGTGAAATTAGACAATGATGGCTATAGGAGTGATTTTCTCTCTGTAAAAAGTAGCATATACTGTAAAATGCATTGTGTAGTTGCCAAGAAACCAGGAGTGCAAGATAAGTGTGCTCTGAACTGATGAGAGAGAGAGGGAGAGGGAGAGAGAGAGAGAGAGACTGCGATCTGTTCAGATTCCCTTAGGGATGTCTGTTAGTTTGTTCATTTCTTCTGCAATAAAGTGTTTTGTTTTGTTTTGAATGTGAAAAGACAATAACTTATCTCTTCAGCAGAACATTTCCCACAAGGCTAAACAGCAAACTAGTGCTCCATGTGAATTAATGAACAGGACAAAAGACATAAGCAATCAGTACAATAAACACTGGCCACCAGACAAAGGCTCGCTTTCTCTCCTGCTCAAAACTCAAGTCCACAATTCCCTGTTGTTCATCCACTGTAGCGCACAGCAGACACATGTTACGACAATTCACTGTGAAACTAGGACACAATGCTAGTGAGATGGGGAGGAGAGGGGTTCTTCCGATGGGGGCTGGATGTTCTCTACTTTCGTCAGGGTTACGGGTACTCCCGTCTCGCCCGAGATGGGGGTAGGGGGCTTGGTGACTGGGTCAGAAGCCATTTTCCCTCCTCTTCCTCGGGTTCCTCTCTTCCTCTCCCTCCCCCTGTCTTTGGGTGGAGGACTCTGTGTCTCGTCCTTGCCGGAGCCCCTGGAGAACGCGGACACAAAGAGGCTGCCAGCCACCACCAGGCCTCCAAGACAGAGCATCCCGGCGCCAGCCTGAATGCTTGCTTGGAGCCCCTGGTTGAAGCGGACGGCCTGCCGATCCACGAACAGCAGCTCACCCTCGCCGAAGGCCTCGATGCGGGAGGGGATGGTGCAGCCCACTACAAACACCACCAGGCCGATTGCCAACACCAAGGTGCCAAACACTAGAGAGACCTGAGTGAGAGACAGAGAGAAAGAGAGAGAGAGAGAGAATGAAAAGTAGAAATACAATACAAATACAGTCAATGTGTGTATGTATGCATGTGTGCATATGCACCTGGTGAAAATAAGCTAGAGGAAAGCATTCATTAAAGGGATATTTTGGTGCATTTCAACCCATAGTGTTGTTATTCAAGGTCCATATAGCAAATCGGAAGCTAATGTTAACTCAAACGAAATGAAACTGCTTCCTTAGGGTTAGCGTTAGCATTAGCTGCCGTTTCACAATTCTAACTACGTTGTAGGAAATGTTCAACTTCGACCAACATGGCTATGGGCTGAAATGTGCTGGAATATCCCTTTAAGAGCAATTAAATTAAAAAGGAGCACTGGTGCAACAAGTAGACCTACTGCAAAGTTAGTATTAGTTGGACTAAAGTAGGCAGCTCTGCTCATTTCATTAGTCCTGGTACCCTTCACTTTTACACATTCAGACAGTGTGGAGTGCTGCAAAAAGCACTACTGGCCACTGGTACAGAACACAATGTACTGACACCCCTGTGCTAATATTGTTTAAAATATGGGAGAGGTACCAAGTATAGTGCATGTGTATTTGTCAGTGTGTAAGTGCATAATTTCGGAAGTGATGCCATGATGACGTGTCATACAACGTAAGTATGTAAAACTGGGAGAGATCCAGTTACCTTCCAGAGGCCCGAGCTCCACCAGCGCGGCGATCTCTGGGCTTGGAAATCCTCGTGCCGCTCCCACACCGAGGCTGTGCACTCTTCGTAGAAGTGGTGCAGGTACGAGCGCACGCCGTACCGGTGGCAGCCCGATTCCTTGGGCTTCTGTGCATGGCGCTCTGACTGCTCAGACCCGCAGATCTCAGCACATGAGGCCATCCTTCACACCTGCGACAGTGGAACAGATACTCATTAAAACACACACACACACTCTCTCTCTCTGAGACACATAGACTGTATGTGCGTTAACCCACTGACTCACCTACCAAATTTCCAAAATATTAGTTGATATTTGGAATAACAAAAAACATGTAAATACACAACTCACATTGACATCATGTACATCATACATGGACCTACACAAATTGTACCCCATCTTTTGAACACAAACATAAAAGGCATCAATCCATTTTCAATCCATTGAAGAATGTACCGGTAGTGTTTTTTATAGCTAAATATTCTGATACTACTCTGCTCTGCCACTGACACAAAACTGAGGAGGCAATGAGCAATTGGCCAAACACAGGAAGACATTTGACAGCTAAAAGAACTAGTTTTTAAAGAGCTTGTGAGTGGCAGTGTATAGCACACAGCACAATGAAAGAGAACCTTACCCAGAGGTCACCTGATGCAGAATGGAATGGGTCAAAAACAGGCGGAGGTGGCCCACTCAGCGATGCCATTAATAAGGAGAGTACTAGAAGCATCTAGAAGACCCTGCATATTCATTGCCGAGAGCTTTCTGTTAGACTACTAGCTGCGCACTTTGTGAGATCTGTGCTGTCCTTCTGAGGTCTGTGCTTGTGAGTTTTTCAGTGTGTCAGTGTGTTCAGTCCTCCTGCAAAGGCACTTGTGTTTGATGGCTGACTGTGACCACCTACTGATGACTCACTGGCTTGTGTAGCTTCACACTCTCTCTCAAGCACACACACACACATTCTTTCACACAAAAGAAGTGATGGAGAAAAGAAGCAATAAAAAAGCAGAAATGAAAAAAGAAATTTACAAAGAGATTACACGGAGAGAAAGATCTCTCCTGTCCATGCCACACACCACCAAAGAATACCCTACGTATATTTCTCTCATCAGACCCCCATGTTAGCATTAAATGATCTACACTGGGAGCCCTGTTCTCCCATGTTAAATCTACCTCCCAGAGCTCTTACACTCTGCAGCTTATCGAAGGCTAGACCCCAGGCTGTGCATAATAATCGCTATCACTTACTGGGAAGGATGGAAATTAGCCATTTTGTTTCCCAGTGAATTTACGATAGGCCCATGGCTGTATGCACTGATGAGCTATGGAATGCAGACATGCTTGGTTACATTATGTCCAAGTTATGTGAATACATGTTGTGCTCCTACAGCTGTGCAGTAATTGTTATTTAACTATGTGACTATAAAATATGTAGTTATGTAGTAGGCTAGTTATGTAGAGGAACCAAAGAAGCAAAGACTAATCGTATAACCTAAGTTAGTAGCACACTGGACACTACTGGAACTTTAGAGCATATAACAAAGTTGACATGACTTTGAGTTGAAATAATTGACAGTCCGTATTGTTGTCCACCTTATTTTGATACAAGTGGTAATCAGATAATCACTCAATAGTGTATGTGAAAATAAACTATTTGTTAGACAAAATGTTGATCCACGACGTTGTGACTAAGGTGAATATCTAATGTTGTCTGAAATGCTTTTACGAGTGCTGTGCTGAGGCTAATATCGAAATAAGTCTCAAACTGAGTTTACTAGTAAAGCAAACATTGCTTATTTGAAATCATAGTCATATCTAACACTTTGTTCCCAACGACCTAGTTAGTTTAGCATCAGTTGCTGGCGATATTTTAAAGATGCCTCTCATCCCATTACGAAGTACATCAATTCATGTTGACGTTTGTACTGATTCCAATGTAAACTGTGAATCTTCCTGTTAACAGCCGTCATCCTGAAATCAGAAACATTCAGATTTCATGATTCTATTATCATGCAAACGACTAACAGCATCAGTCGCTATCCAAGGTTCTGAACGTGATTACCGTCTGTTCTCATCCTACACATGGACAGTTACGAAGGTAGCCTACCGCAAATGTTCAACATAGATAACATTCGACTGATTTGGACAGAATTAATATTGTGGACAGAACAGCATACAATATTAGGCTATATTCTAAGAGTTTGTTATTTGCTGTGTAGCATCGTAGCCTTCAACAATCGTATCCTCTCTCGCAACGTCTTTCGAAATGATCAAATATTGCCCGTATTGCGCATCAGAGCAGCGAACCCTCATAAGCAGACATTTTCCTAGGAAGTTTGCAAGCTTGTCAGATTCTGCCACAAAAAACCTCCGAGGATATATCAACCTCACTGGTGTTTACGACCAAAACATGCCTCTCGCATTTAGTTATAGCTGATTTTGTTCATTTCCCTAACGACCATCTGTTATTACAAGCATTTCAATATTTTTAGAACAAATGTATATATTGCGGGCTTAAAAGCGACCATACCCTGCTTCGAGTGATCGATCCCTGGCGTTTCCTCACGCGCGTCCCATTACGTCCCACGGCCACTTTTCCGCACGTCCAAAGTTTACGCTCAGCGGCGCAGCACTGCGCATGCGCAATGGTCTAGGCATCACTGTGGCCTTTAGTGACACCGTGACGATTGTTGAGATAGATTGATGTCGACGATGTCAAAACACTTCAAAGGAGCGAAAGTGACTGGAAGATTCTTCGTCACTGTGCTCCGAATCGATTTGAAAATATTCATCCTAACCTATAATAAACCTAAAGGGTCTTTCTCCAACATATATTAAAGACTTACTTGTCCCCTACTACCCTGCTAGATCACTAACACCCAAAAATGCTGGTTTCTTTGTAATCCCGAGAATATCAAATACTATGACGGGAGGAGAAGCTTTTTGTACCATGTGTCTCTCTTGTAAAATAATCCCCCCAATATATATGCATATAGGACACATATGATCAGAGAAGTGTGAGGCTGGCCTACCCAGCCTGGAGGCCCCTCCTAGACACCAAGTCAGGCCTGACTCACGTTCCTAGATGTCCTGTGACTCGCCCCTCCTCACATCGGCACTGTCAAATTGGATCCTCCCAGTGTTACCTTCATGACAGATCTCACTCTTTGACTTTAACTCTGGCTGCTACTACACTGTCCAGCCATAACCGTTGATAACCACCGATGGTTTGATTACCATATAATGTTGTGGGACAATATTTTGAAAATTATTATGATGCTCAGCTAAAATCATTGACAAATTGTAGTCTATCATTGTAACTACTGCTTGTACTTTTCCTGCATGAGCCCTGGCAGTTTGGTTGGCCCGTTGAGCTGTGGATCTGCGCAAGGTTTCTTCCTAGACTAACTACCACAAGGGAGTTTTTCCTTGTCTCTGTTGTTCTTGGGTGCTCCTTGCTGTAAAGCACCATGAGATTATACTATCGTAAAAGGCGCTGTATAAATATAATTAAATTCAGTTGACTTGAATACAAGAAGTATGATCACAATATTCCTGAGCAATACCTTAAGTAAAAAGTCAAAAACACTAAGATTTCTATAAAACTAAAGGTTAAATTAATTAAGGTTAATACACAGACAGATAAAGAAAAGGCTGACTCAGCTTATTAAAGCAAAGTATGACATTTTCAAAGCCAAAACCTTTTAATTGGTTAAATAATCCTCCATTACTGTCATTCACAAACCGCTCCAACATCACGCATTACTTCCAGTCAGCCAACTCTGTAGGCTAGCTTCTAACTTCACATACCATATCTTGTAGAAATTGGCCAATATCGTCCACTTTTGCAGTGAATTCAGATTTACTGTCTTCAATCACCAAAACACAACCAACATCAATACACAAGATCTGTATAGGTACACTGAACTAAACTCAGACAATGTCAAAATAACTTAACTTCAGAAAGATTATTGCACTCCCTGATGTCTACAGTTCCCACAAGAGATATGGCCCAGGTCTGGCGCAGGTCTGTACAAGAGCTGGCTGCCCTGTGACCTGCAATAAGATGCAAACACAGAGCATAAAGTGATGCGGAACAGACCAACTTTCTGCAGGGTGCCAGCGGTTTCTTACTGCTTCCCAGCAATCTGTGTGCTGTAAATATTGCAGTGCATCCTGGGCGTCTATAATTCATGCAGAGTAAATTTTGTGACATGCTTCCAGGGAAATATTCCAGAATTGCTTTGCTAAACTTGGAGGTACTCCCACCTCCTCCTGGCTCCAGAGTTTTCTTGGGACATTCGCTTCCAAAAAGTTGAATAACAATTTAGAATTAGAGTTAACTCATTTCCTTAGTGAAAGACAGAAATAAATCTCTGGTCTATCCTGCCAATGCGGCTATTTCCAGAGAGAGTTTTCAAAGAGGGGCTATAAAAATTAAGGTAGGCTATGTGTCTTGAACGAGTACTCCACTTTTGGGTATGGTTCACTAATATATGGAAGAGAAATATCTACTGCAGCGTTTTCATGTTTATATCCCTTAGGTGTGATTTGACATCTTATGTGTAGAAAACGAGCCTATGCAAGCCTGAAAAAAAAAACGATACACTGACTACTCTTCTCCTATGTCTGTCTAAGTCTCATGACATAGATCCCCATGGTGTTTGTGTGTGTGTGTGTGTGTGTGTGTGTGTGTGTGTGGACCATGCACCATATGAATCCATCAATAAAAGCCTTATAATAGTAGCCTATAGCTATACCTTGATGAAGAAAAGGCCTAGGTTGCCCAATACACGGAGCTACTTTACAATTCCTTAAACCGATCAACTTTGTATGGCACACACTATTGTGATATCTGAATTGCCATTAGGCCTGTTTTTCTATTCTTTTTTTAAACCTGGCCTTGTCCTGTCAAAAAGAAGTGTGAGCAATGAAACTCACACTCAGCACGTCCAGGAAGTGTAAACAGCCGAGTCCCCCGGCGCGGAGAACTGATGTGGTATTTATGAAATCCACAATGTAAACTTTGCGCATGATTTCATCCATTTCGCCGTTGTTGTTGGTTGGAAAATGGAACAGCTGAAGCACGTAATCTTTTCATAGATTTGATTAATATCTGGCTTCACGAAATCTTTTAACAGGTGAAATGGAAAGAGTATAAAATGACGTTCCAAAAAGACCACATTTTTATTCACGTGCACGCATTGAAGCCTGCACATGGATGGAATTACGACGTGGAAAATACACGTTGAATGCAGATGTAGCCTACATGATATGTAAGATGTCAGTAAGTTCAACCCATCGATGTATTCTCTTTTGGTATGGTTTCACCATTCGCCTGTGCTTTATAATTCATGCAAGACCAAAGTGCATCATTGGTGCACATGAAATACCCCGAGTGCGGAGCTTTGACAACCACTAGCTGAAGAAACATCTCCCTCACAAAATCGAGAGTTGAAGTGTGAGCATCAAAACTGTGGTGGCAAGCCTCGGCGTTGGAGTTCGAGGCAAATGTTGTCATTATGTCTGCAAGCAATTGAAGCACAAATGCTATCATCGCCAATGCTTCTTTTCCTGCCTCGCCAAGGCCCCATGCTTGAAATATGAAGCAGTTAGAAGGCGGGCGTCGCAGGGGTAACGAAGCGCATTTCAAACAGTCAAAAGATGCGTTTTCAGCTTTTGCCACTCTAACACAATTCTCCAGCGCGGGGTGAATGGAGGTGTAATATCACACAAACGGTCAAATGCAATGCACTTCATCTCCGTAGACCATTAATTGCATCGTTACCAGAACTGCATTACCGAAAAAGTGTTAATGAAATGGCTCTCTCGTCTCATCTTGTAGTCTATTATTTCATGCCTGTTGGTCTGATCAAGATGCATTTATGTAAAAAGCATGGAAATAAGCTAATTAAAGCAGGACTATTTAAAAACCATTTAGAAGAAAAAGTTGGTATGTGTGTGTTATGTTTTATGCAGTGATCAAATTTATTTTGCCCTGTGTAACGACCCCATGGTTACGTGAGCCATTAGTCATCTCTTGGTTGTATAACGGCATGTCATCGACAGGCCACCACAGTGGTTCATGGTTCCTTCGGCGGCAGACGGTGCGGCTATGTTCTGTCTCATTTCCAGACACCCTGGCCTACATTTGTAAGGGATAGAAAACGGTTGCCTTGGAGGCGGTGTGGTGCACCAGTCGGATGATACGTGGAACAAACCGGGCGCGCTCATTTGCTTAGACGTCAACCAGAGTGTCAGTCTGCGTTTCTGTTCTTGTACACTAGATGGCGATACAATGCCAGATTGCACTGAATTTCATTCAAGCCTTTCAAATGTTGATGCAAGAGTAGACGCTTTCCACTGAAGGTGGTGGTGAAATGCTGTTTTATGACTGCGAATCCCAAATGTATGGCGTCTGTTGAAGAGTGTTATTTTAGGGGTTAAAACACAATGTATTCAAAGTCGAAACACGTTTTTCACTCAGTGAAGTACTAGTTTGCACAGTTTTGTTAATTTCTCAGGGAAGACATTCAGGATATTTCACAGCTTAGAAAATTAGGGCCATATAAACAGTGCCAAGGTACATCTATGTACACCCAAACTACCCAGAAATCAGGTAGCCAGAGTTAACTGTGCGATTAAAAAATGCAGACTAAGCTACAAAGTGTGGTGTGCAAAGGCTATTAAAGTGATGATGGCTAATAGTCAGGATCCTGACAAAGATATATCCCAAAGCATGCAGTCTTACTGCAGTCCTCCTCGTTCTGCTGATGCTGGTATTAAAAAGGTCCTCATTCACAAGACAATTCCGTTCTCTCTCTTTTTATGTCATTATTATCATAAAACTCTGGAAATTGAAAGCAGCGCCTCCAGGGACTCTGATGTCTCGCTTAGAGGGACAGGGAAGGGCAAAGAGAACCATTTGAAGCCATGAACTATACGCACTCTCCCCACCCTGCACACACACACACGCGCGCGCACACACACACACACACACCTCAACAGCTGAATTGCCCCCCTATCCCATTCTGGCAAACATCCGCAGGCACATTTAGTTAGCTGGGGGTCCACGGCAGTAAACATTTTATACAGGGTGATGGCTCCAGTGATCGCTTGGCGGTCTCGAGTTCGTCAACCGCACCCATACACTGACACACAAACACACACCATACACACACACACACACACACACCCTTTCCCTCCCCTCTGTTCACTCGCCCCCCTGCCATCTGCTTCTCTGTCCCACACAGTGAGGCACCACACCGCTCACCGCCGCAGGGCAGAGGAGGGGCAGCGCTGCATGCAGCAGCCCCCAACATCTGCTGCCTTGCTGGGGCCGCAGGGCTGGCGGGAGCCCCCCAGGGCCCCAGGGCTGATGGAGGCCAGCGCCACGCATCCCTAACACCGTTGTTGATGACCCTCCCCTCACTCCTGCTCCTCATCTGTCCGCATGCACACTTGCACGTGCACACACACACACACACACACACACAATCACAGACAGGCAGACACACACGCACGCACACACACACACACAGATGTCCATACACACATAGCCCCTCTTCAGTCTTTTATGCATATAGACAGACAAACACACACACCATAACTGACCCTTCCTCCCTAACACAGAAACACAGAAACAGGCACATACACACACACAGACACATACATATGAACACACACGAATGCATGCACGTCATGCCAGAGGGGCCATCACTAACCTATCCTCACTAACACAGAAACACACACATACACACACACACACACACACCACAGGGGGCATCACTCTTTCAGGTTGCCATGGGGATCGAGAACCTGTGCCAGTCGTCTGGCCCTCACCCTACCCTAAGGGATGGGTTGCGGGGGTGTCATGCTATTTGGAGTAGTCATTAAACTGTAAGGTCAATTTGACCCAAATTAAAATTTTAATGATATGGAATGTCGCACGCATGACACAACAGTGTACACACACACATAATGGAATTATCTGAGTTGAGGCCTGTATAATGTGCATATGTTATTAGTTAGATAGTCTTAAGTACACAAATGCGACATGCAGAAACACATAAACAGCATGCTATTGTTTATTAGTCGTGAAAGATAGTGGCTGTCTCTTTTGATACATAAAGTTTATGATGTCCTTTTTTTCTAAAAGGGGGAAGTTAGACTAAGTTGGAATTCATTGTGACTTCCTTACACTTTTGTTGGTGTGCATGGTTTCCAGTGGTTTCCTAATGATGATGATGATAACCCGTATTAAGGATGTGATTCACTTTAAATCTTCACTGTCACAGAGAGAGAGAAGAAAAAGAGAGAGAGAGAGAAACATAAAAAAGATTAAAACTCTCAAGGTTTTCTCCCTTCCTTGCTTACCCTCCCTTCTTCATCAGCATCACACTGGAAGCCAGGGCATCATCCCATTTATTTTCTTTTCTCATCTGTTCTGTCTTCTTTCTTTCTCTCTCTCTCTCTCTCTCTCTCTTTCTTTCCCATCTTTCCTGGTGAAAGTGTGAGGAGCACCGAAGCCCCTGCGTGGGCTTTCATCTCTGGAGCGGATCAATAATGCATGGGACTCCCAGGATCTCAGAGGGAAAGGAATCCTCTGGTGGAGCAGAAGTGAGAGAGAGAGAGGAAGAGGAAGAGGGAGAGATAGAGAGGCCCTGACAGTCAGGCGCAGCACCCTGCCTGCCAGCCTTCGGACTTGGGCTCCAATTAATCGCCATGCTTAGAGAGAGAAGAACTCCAACAGAACAGCCCAGCCGAGCTCCGACTCCCACTCAAAAAAGCTAACCCCCCCCCAACACCTCCCCCCATCTGTGTACACCCCCCCCCACACACACACACACATATATACACACACATCACTACACACTCATCTCCACTTCTCTTAACACATACACACACAGACACACACATAAACAGACACACACACAGAAGCGGTGCCTCTATCCTCTCCACAACCCCTGGAGACCTTCTGACCTACTCCCTCACAACTGTATTGATCTTCAGGAAAGATGTAAAGGACTATTGAGGTCATCATTCATTTTTTATGATTCCCAAGAAAATGTCAAAATGTGCACCAAAAAAAAAGGGGGGGGGGGAGTAAAGAGAGGGAAAAAAAACTTATATATACACACACAGACACACACACATCTCCATGTGTCAAATGTAGCACTAATGGTGAATGAAATGCTCGGGTGGGGAAACTGATGAAAGTGAACCGTCGCCCTGGTGCGGAATTTCAAAATCAGCGTTGGCACGGGGGTTTGCCCTTATTCCCCCACATTCGTTACCAACACATATGCCTGGCAAAGTGCGGGGGGAAAAAACAAGAAGATGACAGAGCTCTGGAAAGTGATGCGAACGTTCACCACAGTACCGTAAGGCAAAACACATCAACCCCATTTCCTCATACGCTCAACAACAACAGTGTGGCATGCAGCGAGGCATTTATGACACACTTCACAATCTCACTTTTCACATTTCTCACTTACAATATGAATATGTAAGACTCCTTCTCATACAGCTCTGGAGGTTGCTGTGGTGCATATATTGACGAGATGGGTCAAAAGAAACCTCATATACTTTATGTTATGCATAAAGTCCTGTGAGCCCTGCCCCCCTGCCCCCCTGCTAGGATCAGTGTTAACGGATGACTGGTGGTTATGACAAACATCAGGTCTCCTTATGGATCTGCCTAGGATGAAACATTCACAGTGACCCCCCTGTGAGCTTTAGAACCTCTGACCGAGCCTAATTGGACACCCCTTCGGCCCAGGGACCATTCCACCTCCTCATCTTTCTCTCTGACTCTCTCTCTCTCTTTCTCTCTCATACACACTCCCTGTGATAAATATTTCAGCACTGTAAAAGATCCTCTCTGGTAGGCCACTCAACACTCAGTGATCATGCTTGAGACACAGAGAGAGCAATAGATAGAGTCATAGAGAGAGCAATAGATAGATAGAGAGAGCAATAGATAGAGTGATAGAGAGACAGAAAGAGAGAAAGAAAGTAAAGAAAAAAACAAAGAAAGGGAGAGGAGAGAGAGAATGAGAGAAAAGAAGTCTACCACTAGAGCTTAGCCTCTATCCAAAAGGGATGGAAAAGTAAGACGGATGCAGGGGTCTGGAGACAACAGCGTCTGTCGGTTGTACCTGTCAATCTGTCAGTCAGTCTTCCCGTCCATCTGCAGCAGCTGCCAGTCTGATTCTTTCCGCCCTCTCCATAGGGCGAAAGCAGCCAGCACCTGGTTTCTGTGTAGTCGCCCCACGACCTGTCGTTCTCACAGTAAAGCAGTCAGTCAGGATGGTTGGAGCTTGGTAACCAGAACCACATGTTCTATAGACCCCTCTCACTAAATCATAAAAGAACAGCTGAAAAAGACCAAACTCTATCACACACTCTCATATTTGTTTGTTAGTTACTTGACACATATTTGTTCCAAATATTTAGTAAACAAACGGATCCATATTTGTATAGCTTGTGTAGAATGAATGCATGGTGTTAACTTTCTGCTTTTGATCGTGTCACCCTGTCAGTGTAAATTGATAGCAACACCTACACATAAACCCAATATTCACCAAGCATTAGAAAAGTATTTACTAATGTGTTTATTATGTGTTCAATGTAAGCATTTTCTTTTTATTTATAAACATTTTCCTTCTTCTCTTTTGCTTATCTTTCTTACAGTTTAGTGTAAGTGATACAGGGTTTCACAGCACATAACTCTCTATATTATCACCTCAGCAGGCCATTTATACTGTATGTATTAGGTCCCACTTGTGAGCCTCCTTTAGACAAAACCATGAGGCCAACTGAGACATGAACGTGAGTGTTCCCTTGCATCACCCCACTGAGTCACTCACTGGGGCTTGTCCAAGGGATCAGGCCAGTAACTGACCTCCTCGGCTCCCTCCTTTCCTTCTCTTTTCTCCCCAGACATGGAGAGAGATGCTCCGTGGTGATAGTGGAGGCTCCGTATGATACCGCTTGGCAGAAAGAGAGCCAGAGTGGAGTTGAGTGCAAGTGGAGCCCTATCTTTTTTTAATTCCCAAAACTGGGCATTCTCACAGAATCCCTCCTCTCTCTCTCTCTCTCTCTCTCTCTCTCTCTCTCTCTTACGCACACACACACACACACACACACACACTCACTCTCGGAGTACTGGTTTCTCCCTGTTCCCAGGACTGAGGCTCAGCATCCACCTCCAGCTGCTGTGGGAATGAAGTGATAAACTGGTGTGATAGTCCCTAAAGGAGAGAAGCAGACAGGAGAGACAGAGAGAGGAGAGAAAGGAAGAGAGAGAGAGGGAGAAAGAGAGATAGTGTATGAAGGAGACAGAGGAGTAGAGGGAGACAGAAAGAGAGAGAGAGAGAGAGCAAGCTAGAGAGAAATAAATGAAAAGAGGGAGTCAGAGCCAGAGACAGACAAACAGACAGTGAGAGAAGTATAGCAAGAAACAAGGACAGATAAAAAGATGGATGCAAGAAAGAAGAGAGAGGGATAGAGAGAGAGAGAGAGAGAGAGAGAAGGAAAGCAAAGCAAGTCCTGTCTGAGTCAACAGCGGGCATGAGCGTACCACAAATCAGGCCGGGTTAACGGGGGAAATAGCTTTCAGGCACTGCCTCTGAGGAGGAGAGGAGCGTGAGGGGCCCTGGGGCCGTGAAGCACAGCGGCCCATTCACCACACAGCCGATTTACGGGCTACCACAGAACAAGCCATCTTTGTGTGGGACCCGTGACTGTACTGCACCCCAGCCGCATAAATTAGGGCCTTTTATTGGGCAGAGGGCCCGCGCCGTGAGATTGTCTCTCAAAACTTGTCCTTTTTCCCCCTCTCCCTCTTTCGTTCGTCTCCCCATACACTTTCCCCTTTTGGAGTAGCGAGTTGTCTTTGTGCCCCACACTGTGGACTCGTTCGCTCTTTCTCTGTCTTGGTCTCTCGCTTTCTTTTACATTGACCTGACCTCTCACGTCCTCATCTCTCTCTCTTTGTCTCTGTCCAAGTCTTTTTTTTTTGCAGTTCTGTCCCTTCTTTGAATCCATCTCTGTCTCATCAGTGAAGTTGGGACACATTAGTAATGTACATTCCTATATGAATGTTCTATGGGAACGGATTCCTATTATACATCCAGCCTGGGGTCCCCTTCCATACACTAGAGGCTGAAGTCTTTTTATAACAATCCATATATCCAGCTGAGAGATGAAAGGCTGTTGAGTTAATTATAACCCACACACACACACGCACACACACGTCACCCCCCTTGACTTCCATACATCGTCGGTGAAACGTACCGATAAGACGTAGGCCTCTCCCCGGCTGCTGTAATGAGCTTTAACGTGAGTAATGGACACGGGAGAGATCATGGCGCTGGGGAATATCAAGTGATGAGACTCTGACGACAGCCTTAATTATCCCTGGCGTCCGCGACGCGAATCGACTCGACTCAGCTCGGCTGAAGCATCACGTCACCCTCTCTCTCAGCCACGGACAGTATGTGTGTGTGTGTGAGTGAGTATGTATGTGTATCTGACTTCTTGGGGTCCGAGGAGCTCTTTGAACAGAGAACCAACAAGGTGAGAAGCACAGTGTCACTATTTTATCACTTTAGCAACTAACCCCAATGCCACATCTCTCTCTCCCTTCTTCACTGGCTTGTAACATCATCAGCTCATTGTGTCTGGACTTGGTGCACAGGGGGAAAATCTGAAAGGAAGTTAGTGATCTTAAAGGCTGGTCATGTTGAAGTCATAGTAACTTGTAAGTAATATTTGACTAAAGGAGACATGCAGAAGTGAATTATTTTATTCATAGGAAAGCACAGGGGGTTTGTAATGGTATGACCTAAACCCAGGTTGTCACCATGAGAGATGTTGATGTTTTTTCCTTCGCAAACAAGAACCACATATGCATGCACGCGTGCGCACACAAACACACACACACACACACACACACACATACACAGAAATATATACCGGTAGTGACAGTCTAGCAGAATCCATACTTTCCTCACAAATCCATTCCATTTGATGTCTTCCATATTATGAAAGCGAGAAATGAAAGTAAATCTCTGGCACATCTTAACCTAGATTAGAGGGCTTCATGTATATATTTATTTGGTCCAAAAGTGATCAAAATGCAGCTAACAGGAGAAATTTAGGCTTTTATTTTGACATATGGTATCTGCCCTAGTTAAGTTTTGTAGGTGCTTACCAGTGGTGGCCAAGCTACTCAGAAAATGTATTTACCTACTTTTATAGAGTTGTTGAAAAAGTTTTATATAATCTTTGGGTGTTATTTTCATATTTTGTGCCTAGGATAGAGCCTGTGTATGTTATATAGTATAAAGTATGTGTATGTTTGTGCTTTATTAGGTCCTGAAAAAACGCCTGATATCCCTAGGGTTATAGATTATTTCTTATGATGCCTACAGCATTTTGCACTATAGTTTTTCTAATAAATAATGCTTTTAATATGATTTTGCTATTTAAATTTACCATAAGTACTATCACTTGAGTGATAGAAGACACACAATTGATTTTTGTATACATTGTGGACATTACTGGCATCTCTTGCAACAAATGCATGGCCTAGAAGGAAGGTTTGCTCCTGTCAGCTGATGCTCTGGAAATGTAGCTTATGGGAAATCTACCAAACTACATGGCCAAAAAAAAAAATAACTCAGCAAATGAAAAGCTATCAGATTCAGAAAATGGCTACAGCTATGCTAGCTGTAGTTAAACTAGTAGCTTCGCAACTTGTACGCAGGGGCACCACCAGGGGGCGAAAGTTAGGATGATTCCAAAGGCCTGGCACTGATAGGAGGCCCTAGAGAATATTTTAATATTATAATCAATGTTTGGGAGGCCCAAAATTATTTTCTGTCATAGGGCCCAACATTTCTTGTACTACTTGTAGTGATGCTACTGCCCAACACTAGCGCTTACGAAATTAGCAAGCTCATATCTGAATCTGAATCTGAATCGAAATCAGGCTTGTATCTAATGCAAATACATGAAACCCTCTAACAACACATAAGGTATAAATATGCTGGAGTTCTCCTTCCAACTAGCAACTCGTTTGATCGGTTTTGGGGATCAAACTTGTTCACTGATACTTCACTCAGTCTGATCTGCTAAGGCACCAACCGAAAATTTGACATTTGTCAAAACTTGAATCTTAATCGTCGTATTTTATCATTAACGGTCATAAGGTATAAAAAAGTGAACTTGTCCACTAAGTATTAAACATAGTTTAAGCTGTTACACAGCTTATTTTAAATGATACACCATACAAGTGGATAACAGCCCCCATATGTCCGCAAAAAGTCTTATTTGGTGGAGAGTGGAGTTTGGTGCCATCTCATTTTTTAACAGGAGGAGTGAAGAGTGCTGTGGTCTGGCGCACCTGAGACACTCCTAATGAGGAAGCGGAGACCGTAATGAAATTTGGCTCTCCGTCTCTCCGGAGCGAAACAGATGCCGCTGGCTGCAGCGTCTCGCCGGCACATCACACCTCCGACGGCGATAATTACAACACTGCCACCCGGCATCCAAGGAGAGGAACCACACTGAGTGTACATTACTGAAGGAGATGAGGACACACACACACACTCACCCACACACACATTCAAAACACTCCCACCCACACATTTACAACAAACTCACACCCAAACACACACACACATATGAACAGACACACATTGAAACACAGTCATGCACTGCAGCCCACCCGTCATCCCCCAATACTCACACAGACACAAACACTGACACACACACTCACATACACATGTATAAATCGATACATGCACTTTCACGCATACTCAACATACACAGCACACAGCATGTGACCTCCTATGCTGCGCACACACACACACACACACACACACACACACACACACACACACACACACATGGACACATAAAATACACATGCTTTCCCACATGTGCATGTTTCACGCATACACACACGTTGGCACAAGTGAATGTACATGTGAGGTCACGCAAACACACTATAATTTATGCATTCTCTCTCTCTCTCTCTCTCTCTCACACACACACACAGTCCACACAGTACAGCTGTTCTCAGATACACATACACCTGACTTGTTCAATGTGTAAAAAAATCAAATGGACAAAGACACATGCACACACACACACACACACACACCCTTGTGAAATACTACAATCAACTTTTAATCCATTAAAATGTCTGAAATTAATGTACTACTAATCTAATTGAAAAGGTTTTTCGCTCTCTCTCGCTTTCTCTGTCTCTCTCTCTCTCTCTCTCTCTCTCTC
>JAIFZK010000011.1:9002500-9010000 GCA_027481765.1 Tenualosa thibaudeaui
AGAAAGGTTGTCATTAGATGGAGAGGGAGGTGGGGTGGGGGTGGTTGGACAAAGAGGCAAGCTGCTGGTGATGGCAAAAGAGGACATCACATCATAATCGGTCCAATCAGAATGATTAATGCTGGCCCAGGGCAGGGTGACGGGAGGGTCAGTGATGGCACGGCGGCAGTTTTCTTGAGTGCATCTTAAATGATGAGGTGCTACAGTTTGTTGAGCTCCAAATCCAAACGAACCCCTCGTGTCATCAAAATAATGAGACAAAAAACATAACCCTGCTGGACGTTGTGGTGAGATAGCACCATAATGCATACTGAACCGTGGCCGTGTTGGGTAGTTGGGTAATACTATGTACGCAGGTGCTCAGGTGTCAGTGTTTATGGTGAACCATTTATAACAATTTTTCATCACTTTCAGGATCCCAGAAACTATGAACGCTGAGAATATATAAATATATCGTAAAATGTCAGGTCAGGAGGCTTTTCCATTTGGATTTCTTAACAGGCATGTGTCCTGGGGGTGTGTTTTTACACATGGGGTGCAAAAGCAAACAGTCTACACAGTGCAATGCAGTGAGTGTGTGGGTTACTCTCAAAAGAAAGGAGACACCTAGGAGCTCCATGTTGTCCATGCCGTTCGTGCAGTTCTGAGAGTGGTCAACACACAAAAGTATGTCCAATGGAGGAACAAATATAAAGAAAATAAATAATTTAGTAAAAATAAACAAACAAAAAAAACATTTAAAAATAAACAACATTTCTAACAGGTTAGAAAGGGTCTGAGTGTTTTTCTTTTGTTGAGGGAAGGTGAAAGGCAACACAGCTGCCTCTGAAATCACACACACACACACACACACACACACACACACACACACACACACACACACACACACACACACAGAGACACACACACAGAGACACACACACACACACACACTGCATGTTGAGGCCAGACCTTTTATTTGGTGACCAGGGCTTCTAAAACTGCTGCAGCAACTGGCTGGGTGACACTGAAGTGCAGTGGTTGTATAATGGCATCAGAGGGCACAGAGAGGGGGAGTACAGATATGTGAGTAAGTAGTGTGTGGAGGCAGGGGGGATTGAGTTGCACACTACTCTCCACATCTGCCTGGCTGGATGGGGGAGTGAAAGGGGATAAGGGAAGAGAGTGTGTGTGTGTGTGTGTGTGTGTGTGTGTGTGTGTGTGTGCGCGCAGAGGGGTGGGGGGGCGTAATGGTGGTGGATGTTGGGTTTAGGGTAGATCGGGGTGGTGGGGGTGATGAAGTGAGTCTTTGTCTGGGCCTTGAGTGAGCAGAACAGCTGATGACCTGTGGTGTTCAGGGAACAGAGACACATGTAGGCAGTAGGAGGGTACACACACACACACACACACACACACACGCACGCATTGAAAACACACCAACACATGTACATACACACACACACACACACAGAGAGAGAGAGAGACAGACAGACACATACACAAATAAAACTTTCATAGATGTGCAGGAACATGGATACTCACCCAGTTTCACCTAAAACATATCATAAAGACATACAGACACAAAAACAACATATCCAATTTGGGATGTTGAATTACACTTTGCAGTAAAATTTAGCTGACAGAATTTCAAGGTCACAGAAAATATGAACTATGTTCAGTACTTAAATCTCTGAGGTCTAAGATTTATATGATCAGAATTCAATAGTCTGTGATTCATTATATATGGACAGTTGTCATATCTGTCAACCTCATTTGAGATATCATTTTTTTTTCAGTTCGTCTATTCCTTGATCTCTCGCTTTTTTTGGGTGAGAAAACCCAAGGAAGCTCATTTTACACATTCTTTTTTTAAGCCTGTCAGAGTTTTCAAAGGAAATTTCATTTTTAAAACTCACAGAGCTCTTTGGTATGCATCACACAAGACGTATAGGATCATTGTGTGCGACTGGCGAATCAAAAGGATAACTATCTGATGGATATTGGGGACACGTAGAAAGGGGACCTGGGACGGCGGCAACGCTTGCCTGCTTTCATTTACACTGAATAAGTAAACACTTCCTGTGTTAAGGAAACTCGCTCGCTTGCTCGCTCACTCGCTCGCCTAATCTGTTTTAAAATCCCTCGTAATGAAGGACCGAAAAAAGATAAACACACTCACACCGCCACTTGCTTCACTTCACTTTTCGTTTATTTTTTGCTGTCTTTTTCCAGGGGTGAAGAAATCAGGAAAAAAAAAAACATGTCTTATTCACACATACATACACACACACACACACTCACACTCACATATACATACTGCTTAGGCTAGACATTTCCTTTCTCTCTCTCTCTCTCACACACAAACACACACACACACACTAACACACACACACACACACACACACACACACACACACACACACACACCACACACACACACACACACACACTTGGATCAGCCCCTCAGGATTAGTTTTTATGAGCCTTCGACATAGTAGGTGGGATGCATGTTAATTGTGAGCTGTGTGAGTGTGTATATGTGTGTGTGTGTTGATGGTGAGAACTCTTGCACTCCTTGGGACAAGATAGAAGACAGTACAAATTGTAAAGAGAGGCATCTTAAAGGTGAGATTGAGAAAGAAAGACCCCTATGTAGGTTATATAGGTTGTGTACGTGTGTGTGTATGTGATATCCATGTCTATGTGTTGGACACAATGCTATCCTATGTGAGCTGTTTTAGCATTCTATTTGTATGTTCTCAAACCCCTACACCATTGGTGGTGTGTGTGTGTGTGTATATGTATGTGTGTGTTAGTGTGTGTGTGTGTGGAGTAAGAGAATGTTTTGTGTATATGTGTGAGAGAAAGAGCATCAGTGAGAGAGATACTGAGAATGAGTCTTTGTGTGGCTCTCTCTGTGTCCATTATCGCATGTCTGTGAATGTGTGTCAGTGTATATGTGCGTGCATGTGTGTGTGTGTGTGTGTGAGTGTGTAGCCGATAGAGTATTTTGGCTTGCAGAGGAGGGCAGAAGGCCTGCTATAGAGAAGGGCCAGTTGAATCAGTGAGGGGGCCTGCAGTGCCTTTCTGTCAGTCAGTCACGCACTTAACAACAGCACACTGGGCAAGAGGCCAGAAGAGGGGGTCTGGGTCTGGAGCTGAGTGTGTGTGTATGTGTGTGTGTGTGTGTGTGTGTGTCTGTGAATCTGTGTCTGCGTTTGTGTAGATGTATGTGTGTCTGTCCATGTCTGTATGTCTGTGTCTGTGGGTGTGAATTATTTGTGTGTCTGCGTGTGCTTTTGTGTGTGTGCTTTTGTGAACATGTTGCTATGATTTGTGTGATTCTGTGTGTGTGAGAGATTTTTGTGTGTGTCCATCTGTACATATACTTTCTACTAGCAGGTTTGTATGTCCCCCCCCTCTCTGTTTGTGTGTGTGTGTATGAGTGTGTCTATGTGTGTCTGTGTTGAAGGGGGCTGGGGGCACCTTTATGGGGGAGTGGGTGTATGTGTGTGTATGTGTGTGTGTGTGTGTGTGTGTGACTGTGTGCTTTTGTGTTTTGTCTGTGCATAATTTTGTGGGTGTGCGTGAGTGTGTGCATGTGTGTGTGTGCATGTGTGTGTGTGCATGTGTGCGTGTGTGTGCCAGGTCTGCTGGATGGATGTGTGCACAAGCCTCGCAGCGGTGTGCTGGTCTCCCTTTTTCCCATCTCTCCTTTCTCCAGTCTGCCCTCTACCCCTCTCCCGCTCCCTTATCTCCCCCTCTCCCCTCCTCTTCTCCCTCTCCTCCTCTCCTCCTCCCTGTCTCCCCGCCTCTTCTCCCCACATCCTCTCCTCTCCTCTCTCTTTTCGTCTGCAGTGCCTCTCCTTTTCCATGCAAGAGGAGCTAAGCAAAAGAGAAAGAGAGAGAGAGAGAGAGGCCTCTGGCACACACTATCACAAGAACAGCCTTTAAATCACCACAACCAGCACACACACAAACACACACACACACACACACATACACAGGTCTACTATCGCTATAACAATTACCTCTCGCGAAGCACAATTAGATTTACTGTGTATACATTCATTACGTCCCGGGCCCAACAATTGTGCTGATATATGACGAGAAATAAGACTTAGGCGACTCAACAATGACAGACCCAAGACTCCAGTGGTGAAGGAGCAGTAGGTGAACTGAATGAGCTCTCTGATTGAATTTGAAAGCTTGTTAAAACATATTAGAAGACGTATAAAGCACAGCACAAAAGAGTAGGGTTGAAAAAAAAATGGAGGGAAAAAAATTCCCAGGTTTAAATGGAATTACGACTTGTTTCAATTTAATAACCACCTTATTTCAATTCATAGGTGGCTTGTAACAGAGAGGACTTGGTGTAAGTTTTTTGCATTATAGAGGCATTGTGCTTTAAGTACTAAACTGGGGCTTTCGTAGCAGAGTAATAAAATCAAAAAGAAGGACTTTGGTTCAGGTCGTTGGCCAATATGGGCATAAAGACAACACAGGGCTCGCAGGTTGATCATTAGACCGTCTGCATGAGCATCATTTTAGTCTGTGGAGAGTGTGGAAATACTTTTGATGTTTTTTTTCTTCTCTTACTTTTCTTTTTTTCTCTCTTTTTTCAGTAAAGCATGCCCTAGGTGTAAGTCATCTTGTCCTGTGGTTTTGAGCGTTAAATGGCAGCAGAGGAGTAATTGCCTCTCTGTTGGTTTGGCATTTCGGGTATCCCGTATCGGTTTTTATTTCCTCCGCTCAGTGTGAGAGTCAGGGTCTCTGGCGATGGTAACTCATGGTGCCTGTAACACAGTGTGACAAGAAGTGATGAGCTAACAGCACCCGAGGGCTAGTGAGAGAGAGAGAGAGAGAAAGAGGGAGGGAGAGAGAGAGGGAGGGAGGGAGGGAGAGAGGGAGTCTTCACAGTTGCAGGCTTGTGGGATGTGCTAACAGAGAAAAAGCAAAATGGAGAAAAGGATAGAGAGAAAGAGATGGAGAGAGAGAGAATGGAGGGAGAAAGAGAGAGAGTAATAGAGAGAGAGATAGAGAGAGAATGGAGGGAGAAAGAGAGAGAGAGTGAGATGCTTCGCTGTGGAAAGCTTTGGGACGCACTAAACAGCTCCCACCCGCTGCAACTGTCTCTGAAAATCTGCAGACGGGAGACTAATCAGACGGAACGCTCGGCACGCCACTCTCGCTGGGACCGCTACCAGACAGCACGCCTGTCTCCCGGCCAGGCTTCTCTCACCAGACTGAAACCATTTTCCCCCGGCCAGAATCTTGTACCCTGCCCTGTTGCCAGACAAAATGTTTTAGCAGATAAAATGTCTGTGCGTTCAGGCAATCAGAAACCCCTCTCTTTAACCTACATTCTGTGAGAAGAGCTTTTCTCAGTCCCACTAACAGGTACAGTGTTGACAAGCAGGGCTCAACCTTTGGAAAAGCTCTTCTATAGAGATGAATGGACCAGTCAGCTCCACTGACTTAGATGGAGGTAACAGGGGAGTCACCAACGGATGAAACAACATCTCTCTCTCTCTTTTTCTCTGGCCTTCCTCCCTCCCTCTTTCTCTTTCTATCTTTCACCTTTTGTGTCTTTGTCTGTCTCTTTTTCTCCTCCCTCTCCTTCTATCTGTCTGTCTCTCTCTTTCTCTCCCTCTTTGCTTTCTGTCTTTCTCTTGCAATCTTTTCTCTTTCTCTCCTCTCATTCTATCTTTCTTTCCTGACTCTTTCTCTCGCTCTCTTTCTCTGGTTGAGTTTCTGTCTCTCTCTGTTCCCCAGAGGAGTGGAGGCTTAAAGCACATCACAGAAGAAGCTATAAAGAGGGGGGTGGGGGTGGTCGGGGGGAGTTGGACCTTAAACTGTCGGGCCTCTGTGAGAGCGTGGCAAAAGACATCACAGGGAGATATAATGTGGAAATGTTACACTGGCAAGGGGGTGAATGTGAAGGGCGGGGTGGGTCTGTGTGTGTGTGCACACGCGTATGTGTGTGTGTGTGTGTGTGTTGGTGGTGATGGTTTGGAGTTTGGCTTTGGCCAACAGATGAAGGATATATTTCACATCTCCAGAAGAGAAAATCAGTCATAAAGCACAGCCATGAATAGACTGGTGTTCTGTGACACTGTAAATAATACATGCTCTTTACAGCAGGCGGGCAGGGACGGCACAGGACACGACACAATGAGACGATGAGGAGCAGAGAGGAGAGGTCACGTTTTATGACTTGTGCGACCGCTGCGAGGACACGAGAGCACCAATATGATCACCATGTCCAACATGTCCGTCTCCCCTCCCCCTCTCCCCCATGCCTGTGAAATTGTGCCAGAACAAAACTGAAAAAGGACAAACTCTTAAGCTAACTGAAAAGTGGCCGATGGTGCTTTGAACTCTTCCAGTCATAACATAGTCATGAAGAGTTACAGCAACGAGAGGCAGAGATTGCCATAAATATGTCAGAGAAAGAGAGAAAAAAAGAATGAAAGAGAGGAAAAGAGAGGAAGATATGATGTGCGCTATATGTTATATGTTTACTGTAATGTGTTACTGTATGTAGATTTTTGCTATATTCCTGAACAGTACACTTTGCTCTTTCTTCTTTCTTTCTAAGTGGTCATAACACCAATAAAGGTTACAGAATTTAACTGAACTGAGAGAGAGAGAGAGATTGTGTGTGTGTGTGTGTGTGTGTGGGGGGGGGGGGTGGCACATGTATGCTGCACCTATTAGACCAGCTCATTGCTCACACAGTGAAACGGTATGTGTGGACTGTCACACAATTCTCAGGTTGGAGCAGCAGACAGATCAGCCGTACAGTTGAAGGAGGTGCTTTGGTAGTGGCAGGGGGCACTGTTGCCATTCATCACCACTGCTGCTGCTGAGACACACACACACACACACACACACACACACACACACACAAACACACACAATTTCTTCTGATGGCAGAAAGGAGCAGAGGGAGGAGGGGGAAAGCAGTTTAGTCTGGTAAAGGTTTACCCCCTTAATTTTCTCTTCACTTTAACAAAAGAGGAAAATTATTATTGTAACAATGAGGGCGTTTGTCTGAAATGAATGTGTCTAGCAGCAGGGGTGTATGAGTCTGTGTGTTTGTATGTGTGTGTGTGTGTGTGTGTGTGTGTGTGTGCGGTTGTGTGTGTAAATGCAGAAGGGTACTTTGCATTCTGATGGCTGACTGGAATTGGCTTTCCCGTGCGCTATCAGAAACAGAATATATCCCGGTTGCTTTCAGGCGTAGAGAGGATTCAGCTGGGTGGGCATCTGTGTGCATAGGGTGCTTATCTGATTAAATAGAATGTGTGTGTGTGTGTGTGTGTGTGTGTGTGTGTGTGTGTGTGTGTGTGTGTGTGTGTGTGTGTGTGTGTGTGTGTTCGACAGAGAGTGTGTAAATGTGTGAAAGAGAGGAGAGTATGCTTGTGTGTCTGTGTTTCTGTGTGTGTGTATGGGAGAGATATGAAGCAAGATGGGGTGAGCATTACTGAGAGTGTGTGTGTGTGTGTGTGTGTGTGT
>JAIFZK010000011.1:9015000-9020000 GCA_027481765.1 Tenualosa thibaudeaui
TTTCTCGGGGCTATATCAGTCTGATGAGTCTATGTCTAGGCTCTTGGCCTACTTTAGTCTCACTTTACACTTAAAGGCTCTATCTTTTTCAGATGCCAAACCGAATCAAACTTCAATATTGCCACTTTTTCCACATGAGACTCCTACTTTTCTCAAGAAGATGAGAACTCACTCCTGGGCAATGAGCAAAACCTACATCCGTTTGTATATATATATATATATATATATATATATATATATATATATATATATATATATATATATATATATAGGGCACTCCATAAATATCACTTCAAAGAGGAAGCAAAGAGGAGGGATATTTTGCAGCTACATACTGTGGACCTGCAGCTCACTTCCACCCTCATTTCCTCCAGGGATTACACCATTCCTCCATCAGGGCTCCAGCAGTCACTTGCTCCCATTGGGGAAACTCCACTGGCTAGCCATCATGAGCTATTAGGAGGGAGCCAAAATGGAGGACATGGAGCAAATTAGTTTCAGTCTCAAAGAGCTGTTGAGATGCAGGACCACAGACCATGAGAGTGATGGACATGGGGAAACAACTCAGGGGAGACAGGGTAGGCTCACATAAGATGGATGTGTGGCACATTAAGCAATTGGCCAATAATCACTAGTCGTCTGCAGCTACAGAACAGGTGGCTTTTGAGCTAGAACCCATAAAGAGCAATGGTGTAATGAGAAAACAAGTTTCAAGGCCATCTGCTCTCTCTCTCTCTCTCTCTCTCTCTCTATCTCTCATGCACACACACACACACACACACACTTTCTTTTCCTTTTTGGTTCATTCACTCATGCATTCGACAATTGAATAATTTCCCTCCATGTGCTCAGAGACTACAGGATCTTTTTTCTTTTTGGTCAGGCCATCATCATTCATTCATGTATTCGACATATAGATTATTTTCCTCCATGTGTTCCAAAACTACTGGATATTTTTTTTCTTGCTTTTAAAGTGAAAACTGAACTAAAAAAAAAAAAACACAAATCTTGCTTAGGTGAAGTTGTATATTTGTTTCAGCTGTGTTTAGTGGAAAGGGATTGTTGTGATACACTGACTGTAACTGAGGTGAGAACAGGAAGGAGATTTGTTGTGCTGAGAAGTTTGATCATGAGAAAACCAACAGATGCTATGAGGTAGGCTTACAGGGTGTGCGAATGACAAACATAATATTAATTATGCAAAAATATGCCATTTGAAGTTGGTGTTTGCAGAGTGTGTGTCTATATGCTTGTGTGTGTGTCTGTGTGTGTACTGTGGTGCGTGTGTGTGCTTCAGAGGGAGAGGGAATGATTGAGAGAGAGAGGCAAAGAGAAAGAAAAAAAGATTTCCGTTTAGCATAACCAGATGGGAATATTTAATTGTGTTTTCCTTGAAAATATGTGTAAGCATAATTATCTCCAGATTTAATTATATGTCAATTTCCTAGGGCATTAGCATAGAAATAAGACTTCACTTTGTTCCTATATGCAATTTTGCTAAAGAACACAAAAATACGTCAGCTCAAATCGCGCCCCAACCACACAAAACTTCCCGATCATTTCAGGAATTTCCACTGATACGAAACTGTCTTGCGGTACACGCACAAACACAATTAAAGTGTAAATGTTTCGATTTGAAGTTTGATAGGTGAAGGGTTCGTTTCTTCAATTTCCCTATTGCCTTATCATCCTTAATCCCTGTCTAGCAGTCAGCAGAGTGTTGCACCCCTTCGCTCAAATTCACCCCCCCCCTTTCTCTCTCTCCTCCATTCTTCCTATCTAAGCTATTTCTCACACTCTCCCTCCCTCTTTCCCATCGCCTATCTTCATTTCTTTCTCTCACTTTCCCTCCCTCCCTCTCTCCCTTCTTCTCTGCCTCCATCTCTTTCTCTCTCACCGTCATTCCACCTCAATCATCTTATCCCCGAAGCCTTGGGGCTGGGAGTGATATCAGAGAGGGTATGGGAGGTGGTTTTCTGCATTTTCGGCGCACCTTAAGCGGAGCAGAGCCCCCTGCTTCCGCGGTGGCGCAGGGGTAATGCCGGGGCCGGCTCCGTCTGAGACGGGATTACTCGGCTGCGGGGGTTAACTTGTCTGCGCCTTCCAGCAGACGGACCCCTCACAGCGGGCGGACAAGGTGGCAGAAGCAGGGTGTGTGCATGTGTGTGTGTGTGTGTGTGTGTGCAGGTGTGTGTGCCGGAGCTTTCTTGGTTTATTCTGCTTAGCTGAAACTCAGCACAGTTCTCAAAAATGTCTCTGCAGCTGCTGAGAGATACTCCAACAGCATCCTGAATGCAGAGACCAGCATGCATAATGACAACATTCAGTATTCCATCTCCAACTAACTACCACCAATGTCACACAACCACACTAATGTACTAGTTTTCGGTCATTGATCTAAGATTTACAGTCAGAGATCTAATTAAGCTGTGCTTAAGATTTCAGAACATTCTAAGGGTTCTTTGTAAACAGTGAGCATGCAAACAAATGAAAACATAACTAGGTATTCAGGATTGAATACAGGGAATAGGGTGGCTTTAATGATTCATCTGCATCAAGTGGCATGATTAAATGTTGTAACAATGTTTGTGTGTTTTATAGATGTAACAAGTATGTTTCAGCAAGCAAGAAAGTGTGTTCGTGTGAGTGGTAGTGCTCTCTGTATGATTGTGTGCATGTAAGTGAGGTGTGTGTTTGTGTGTGTGTGTAAGTATGCATGTGTGTGTGTAAGTATGCATGTGTGTGTAGGTGTGTAGATGTGGGTATTATTGAGCTGAAATACATTCGGTGGCTGCGCTCCAGTGATTGTCGGGTGTTTGGGGAAATCTCTGGCGTGCGCCGCGGGGAGAAACGAGAGCGCCGTGCCGAGAGACGTGGGAGATCGAGACCGCTCCTCGCTACTAATGATTGATGGCCAGAGACAGACACACTCCCTCATATTACTCCATCAGATCCACTGTGCACCCACATGTGTGTGAGTGTGTGTGTGTGTGCGCGCACAAGCTCTCCACAGGTGCATTGTGGGTAGACTGTGTGGCGCCAGGCCCAACCAGTGGAGTGCTGAAGTGAGGTCATGTGGACCAGTTACCCCCTTACCTTCTCACTGGAGAGAGAGAGAGAGAGAGAGAGAGAAGGATAAGGAGAGAGAAAGAGAGAGAAAAAGAGGGAGGGAGGGAGAGGGACAGAGAGAGAGACAGAGATAGAGACAGAGAGTCTCAAAGTTCTCACTGAATTCATTGTATTTTGTGATAGGTCCTTGTATCACCATCTTACTATGCCAGCTCATTCCAACCATGTATTCCACTGCATGCACACTGCCATTCTAATAAAGCAGCACATTTGGATCTGAGAGAGAGGAGGAGAGAGAAAGAGACACTGACTGTGTCTTCTGTTCTGCAGCTGTATTCTGCTGCACTTAAAGTAATACAAATATAAATACCAATAATATGATAACCTACAGCAAGGCTTTTTTCCCTCATTACTCCATACCTCCAACCCTTCAACGTCACAACAACCTCAAAAGCAACATAAACTATGTGTAAACTCGTTGTTCATGTAATACCATCATATCAATGAAGTTAACAGCCCGATCAGCAATATCCAGGGTCTTAACACCACATGTTCAAATGCACGGGAAACGCATCCAAGTACATACTGACATAGGGGTTGTGGGGCGCTTTTAATGTGATTTATTGTGTAAAATCTTCATTTCAGCTGAGCGCAGTGCTTCGGCCCCAAATACTGCTGAGGTGTACTTTAGAGGGAGACAGGGGAAAAAAGAGGAGTATTCATGATGACGACGGAGAGTGTTGAACTTAAGGCCACAGCTAAAAAAGAGGCGGGCTAATATTCATACTTAGAGTCTACTCTTTAAACACACATATCCCTGGGGGAGTTTTTTTTTCTAAATGGAGAAAAGAGAGAAAGAAATTGACACAGAGAGAAAGAGAGAGAGAGAGAGAGAGAGAAAAAAAAAGGAGGGAGAGAGGGAGTCAGAGGGGGAAAAAAGTGTTGGGAAAATAAGGTAGTGAACCATGAAATCATGCCTCCCCCCCTCCGTAATTTAGCTCTAGGATTGGGTTCACAGGCGATGATTTCAATCCCCCTGGGTGTTCCTTTAATACACTATTTTAAAGTCATGGCCCTGCGCCTTATTTATCTTCAATTGTGTCTTATGCTCTCCAATATTTCCCTGCTCTGAATACATTTATAGCGTCTCGACCTTGTTTTTCTTACCATATACCCACACTCAGTCTCTCTCTCTCTCTGTCTCTCTCTCTCTTCCTCCCCATTCCCTTACTCTCTCTCTCACTTTCTCTCTCTCCTTTCCTTCACTCTCTCATTCCCTTACACTCTCCCTCTCCCTCTTCCTTTCCATCTCTCTCGCTCTCTCTCTCCTTTCCTTTTCTCTCTCATTCCCTTTCGCTCTCCCACTTTCCCTCTTTCTTCTCTCTCTCTATCTGTTTCTCTAGGCCGACCAGACGGATTGATTTTTGTTTTGCTAGCCCATGTGGTACTGGAGCCTCCAGATAGAGTCAATGTGATTACATCGGTCACCTCTCTCCGGGGGTTTCACGCTTGTCAGGGATGGAGGGCGGTCCGCTCTGTGGTGAGACTTATTCTTGGGTCACTGAGAGAGGGAGAGATAGATAGAGAGAAAGATAGAGAAAAAGAGAGACAAAAAGAGATAGACAGAGAGAGAGACGGGGAGAGAGAGAGAGAGAGGGAGAGAGAGAGAGACGGCTTTGCATTCTACTAGCCTCTGGATTAATGGCACATGCTGCCGATGGACTCTGTGGTCCTAGTCAAGGTTAAATATGAATCACAAGTGACCGCTAGCCCTGCTCTTATCCTAGCTTAGTTGAGCTTGATTCATGTCTCCGAGCAGCAGCGACCATAAAAGCTATGACACAGGTGGATGTTTGTCTCACAGCAGCAGTAAGGGGTAAAACATACAGCAGATTAACTGATTAAATAGCCAGCATGGAAGTGAAGCAACA
>JAIFZK010000011.1:9025000-9037500 GCA_027481765.1 Tenualosa thibaudeaui
TTGCTCAAGGGCACAACGGGTGGCAGCCAGGATTGGAACCCACAATTTTCTGGGCTACTTGCATGCTAGCCAGGTTCCTTAACCACTACACCACCACCGCCCGGATCAGTTCTCATTTAAAAGAACTCAAATTGCAGTTATTAAATACAGTTATTTTCCAAACATAACACTATGTATTAACCTCACTTTACTAAACATTAAATTTGGATCACAATCAGATCAGATCAAGTAGAATGATGAAAAGAAATGCAATCCTGTATATAGTCCTCACCCATGTATTAACCTCATAGATGAAGAAATTTAGCAAAATCAATGTATTAACCTCAGTTAAAGGGCAGGTTCATTTTTTTACAGTAAAAGCCTTGTTTTCTGATTGTTTATAATGAAATACAAAGGTTAACCCCCCCACACCTACAGAATAGTTGCATAGGTGGACTGCTGCAGTCTTTCCTAAAACGCATTAAAATTTAATTCGTAAAGACATGAAACTCACCAAGTGGTCAGTAATGTGCACAGTAATGTTCATAGAAAAATCATTGCAAAGTATGTCTTCCATCGGCTTGTATTGCTTCAAACTTTTAGGCGGATGATTACATCCGGGTATGACAGGTCCACAACTGAGAATTAATGGTCAGACACCTGTTGGAAACCATACTCAGCATCAATTTTTGTGTCAGTGAACATTACTGACCACCCAGTGAGTGTCCCGTCTTTACAAATGAAAGTGCAGAATGGCTGTTATGCCATTTATGCAATCATTCTGTAGGTGGGCCGGGTGCTTAATTATAAATTAAATTACAGTAGTCAGAAAATCTATCCTACCCCTTGACAACCAAAGTTCCTGGAAACAGAGGCCAGTTAGTGTTACAGGCAAGACTCTCAGTGTCCCCCTCCTGTCACGTCTTTTGATTGGAGCTCTTTGGTCCCCAGCACTCAGCTGGGCTCTTCTCGGTGTTGTGCCAATCCCCTCTGCGGCAGACTAGGCCAGACAGGCGATGCAGACGGCCACTTAGATCTCTGTCTCCGTCAGAAGAAACCTCCCCGTCAGGGCTCAGAGGAGCGCTTAGCGGTGAGGAAATGAGACGGCACAGCTTGATGAAGGATCACACACACACACACAAACACACACACACACACACACACACACACACACAGGCATTCACAAGGGAGTGTGCACCATTGTCATTACCAGTGCCATTGTCATTACCACTGCCAGAGTGTGTAGTTGTGTACACGTGTGTGTAGAGCATGAGTGTGTGTGTGTGTGTGTGTGTGTGTGTGTGTGTGTGGGTGGGGGGGGTCTCCATTCTGGCGTCACAGAGATTCCACACTTGTCTGGCATGCAGGGCTCTGAAAAATGAGTGTCCCCTCTCCTCCTCTCTAATGAGTGGAGTGGGTAATTCAGAGGCCTACTAATGGGCCTAATGCCAATTAATCACCAGCCGCCGAGGTGTCAGCCAGATTACTGGGAGGGAACCGCAATGCTGTGGCATGGCCCAGAGACAGACAGAGAGTGAGAGAGATGGACAAAGAGAGGGTAAAATGGATAGGCAGAGAAAGAAAGGGAGGGATGAAGAGAGAGGATGTAAGAGAGATGGACAAAGGAAGTGAGAGAGACAGACCGGGAGAAGTGGAGAAAGGGATAGAGAGATTAAGAGAATGAAAGGAGAAAGAGAGTTGATGGAGCAGGATATGTAGAGTGAGGGGAGAGATGACTTGAAAAGAGGAAGAGAAAGTAAAGACAGAAGGAAAGGAGGCTTAGATAATGTGAAAAAGATGAAGAAAGATACAGTATTAGAAATAGAGAGATAGAAAAAGAGAGGTGGAGAGAGAAAGAGAAGTGGAGAGAGACTGAAAAAAGAGAGTGTGTGAGTGCTCGGCTTGCATGAGGGCTGTGGGCCAAAGCCTCTGCAGAGGGCAATAGAGAGCTACGCTACTCTCAGAGCAGAGGGCATGGCACTGCTCAAGACTCTCACTCACACACACACACACACACACACGCGCGCGCGCACACACACACACACATGTGCACACACACACGCGCGCACACACACATGCACGCACACACACACAAACAACATTGCTGTATGGAATGGAAGAGGAGAGGGAATGAGATTTCTTTTAGACTTAAGCATGTGAATCAGCTGGACTGAGAAATGTCAAGCTCAGAGTCTTTTAGTAGTTTGTTCATTTGTGTCTTTTGGGTTGTTTGCTTAAATGTTTTTTTTTTTTTCTTTTCCTGTGCATTTTCTCTCATCTCTTGAGCATCCAAAAGTAGTAGATGTCTTGACAAAAAAAAAAAAAAAAAGATTTTTTTCCCCTGAAGCTTCATGCATTTGCATATCTTTCTTTCGTGCCTTTATGAAATCTCTGCTGGTTCACAGTAACTAAACAACACAGGAAGAAGGGATGGGGGCATGGGGGAGAGGAGGAGAGGGGGGGACTTTTATTTGTTTTAAGTGAGACCCCATGAGAAGTTGGCACAGAGAAAGGGCTTCTGGCGCTATGAGCTCCACATAAATATTTACGGCCTCTCTTTACATGTCAGGCCTTTATGGGTGGGGTTAGCGTTTGGGTTAAACATTCATCAGTGACTGTAATAAGGGGGTCTCAACACACACATACACACACACACACAGAATTAAGAAAAGGCAATCACAGATCTTATTGCGTAAGCAGTTACGAAGATGTTACTACATGGTAGAGTGGAGGCTGCAGTATTTCAGCGGGGTGCAATCACCCTTTAGATTGTCCATTTAGACGAGGGGATACACTGGTGTGTTTAATGTACTGTGTTAGTGTATGTGTGTGTGTGTGTGTGTGTGTTAGAGGGCTCATACAAAAACTGACCTCACAGAAATGAAATGGACTAAATAGCCAGGATATTTATTTTAGGAGCACCTCTCTATCCAACAGACATGTGATTCTCTTGCTTAGATACCCATGCTTGACATTCCCATATACAGTATGGAAATAATCCCCGCTGTTCCCAAACATCCATATTCCATGAGCTAATCCCTGCGCTCCCCCCATCTCTTCCTGTCCCGGTGATGTTCTTCCCATCTTTCTTTCTCTCTCTCTCTCTCCCTCTCTCCGATCGCTGCCATTTCATATCCTCTGCAGTGCAAGGGCTTGGTCAACACATCTGCCATGAATGAAAGCAGGCATGCCTCTATGTCTCTCCCAGACCTTGGGTTTAGCACAGAGGTTCAGGCTTTAGATGGTTAGCATTAGCTCAATAGCATTAGCTATTATGGTTCTAAAACCAGAGACAGTTTAGGAGGAAATGTATTGCGGCAGTTCATAATGTAAAGATGGAGAAGTTGAGAAACTGGAAGTCCTGCCCTGCAGTGAAAGTAACCAATCAAATTGTTAGATATGGTATGATTGACAGTCATCCTTTTGTTTACTATCTCCATCACTATGGTAATAGCCATCCTGACATTTTAAATAATGACTTTGTAGTGTTATTTAAGCAATCTAAGTGTAGATACTGACATTGTTTAATTCAGATTTAAACAAGGATTCGCACAATACACTTTTTAAGGCAGTATGACCCACCAATCTGAAATTTTGGATATCTCTCAATTCATTTAGATAGGGCCTGGCATCACCAAGATGGCCTCCAAGTGGAAGGACTTGCCCAGAAGGACTTTGCCAAATTAGCACTTTTGGGGATGTTTCAGTCCCCTCTCCCCTCCTCTTGTTCCACCAAATGAAGAATAATACTGAATAAAAACGTTCTAGTGTTGCCAACCAACCAGGCTATGAGTAAATGTGTGTGTTTTGTTCAATATTTCTGCATAGTCAGATCTATGACATTGATATTAGTTTGTTGTTTTAAACAGTATCATACTCAATTTTTTCTCCTTTGTGCTCAAACGTTGTTCTTGGGAGGCAGATTGAACAGAACATAAACAGGTCAAGGTAATGACATAACACTGATGCATTTTGATGTATACATTTAGGCTATAGATGTATGCAAATCTTAAAGATATACTCTGCACTAACCTGGTCAAGTGGCTATTATTTTAATCATGCCTGTTAATCCTGAATGGATGATGAACAGACACCTTGAGGATATTTGGTTATCCATGGAGAGGTCAGACCCCCCTGAGTGAAGGCTTAGTGTAGTGGCTTAGCCACCCCTAACCTTTTTAAGACATCCTTGTCAATCAGTGTACAGTTTAGTGTAGTTTTAATGTGGTCATAGGTCTTGTGGTAGCATGTAATTGTCAATTACTACCAGTCCCTTCATAGTTTCTCAGCTGAAACGGTGCAGTCATTTTTACACTCCCATGGACTGAAGTAGCTAACATAGTATTCACTATTGCCGGTCTTTCCCCTCTGTATTGAGTGCCGGACACTACACACATGCACACACACACACGCATGCAGATACACAAACACAAAACGATTGACTGTCGTTCAGTTAACGTAATATTCCACTGATGAATGTATTGGGGAATACTTGATTCCCTGTTCTGTACTAAAATACGCACACACACACACACACACATATTCTCACATACTCACATTCTCACTGATTGCTTAATAAAACTGTGATCCACTTGATCTTCATCCTCCCTTTCTGAGCACAGCAGAACCCAACACATCCAATTGTGTTAACCTGTTTTCATTGGTTTCACACATTGTACATTTAACAGTTAACACAGCTTTCTTAGAAAGTTCCCTAACTCCTTTGAATTACTAGCTTGAACAACTGGAAAGAATCTATTCATAGCCAAAAAGATATTGTCTGCAGACATATCAATTATTAATGTCACTGTGTAAATCTCCTCCTCCATAATTCTTCATTCCACAATCATTCTTCATGCATGTAAGAGACCACCTTTGCTGTTTGCTAGTTGTGAGGCCAACAGAATATAGAGTAATTGGGAAAGTATCCATGTTTTGATGAAAAAGGAAGGTCAATGAAAATTGGAAAGTTACTTCAGTATATGACGAGCACTGTATTGTACAGCATATTTTCCTAGGTGCTTATTATGGGTCTTGCATGATGTCAATGACGGTGTAGGAGGAAAGCATAGAAATTCAGTAACCAGGTTAATGACACAGACATAGCAAAACCAAAGGCAGAATCGGCTTGTTTTGAAAGCAAAGTTTTGCATTTTGTCCTCCTTTGTGTTATGATCGACTGAGAGTACTCACTGATCTGACCATCGATTGTGAAAAATTCGATTTTGCTGCATGTTTTAAATGTTTTGTCGCTATTAGAGCCTTTCACAAACAAAATGTGTGATTTTGGGCAGAGTGCTACTGTTTAGACCTTGGTGTTTATCTGCTTTGAAAATGTGGGTTCTGAAGTGATGGCTGCATCAAAGCAATCAAGTAAAAATCTGAAACTGTAAAAATCACACACTCTCTCTCTCCCCCCTTCTTTCTCTCTCTTTCTCTGTGACTTCCCTGGTTCTGCCACTTTTCCTCCTCCTCCTCCTTCTCCAGTGAGACACGGTTCTGCCACCCGTCTCCATAATTCCACACATAACAAGTGCCATCTAGTTTAATGGCATTGAACGAATGTCAGACACACTTTCTCTCTCTCTCTCCTTTCTCTCTCTCTCTCTCTCCCCTTTCTCTCCTTTTCTCTCTGTCTCTCTGGGTGGCTCGGCTGTGGCAGCACCCTGTGCCTGAGTGCGCCGCAGCGCTGGTGATTAAACTCTCTGCTCTCTTTTCCGCCGTTAATCTGGTGTCGGCGTAGTGTGAGCGTGTGTCTCTCAGGCAGAAAAGAGGGGAAAAGAGCAAGAGAAGAGAGGAGAGGAGAGGAGAGAAGAGGAGAGGAGAGGAGGAGAGGGGATGGGATGGGATGGAAGGAAGACATAGAGAGAGAGAGAATAAGAAGAAGAGGAGCTCAGGCTGCAGCTGAACTCTAGCTGACCTCTGTGAGCGCTGATCCTCTCTTGCTCTCTTCTCTTTTTCTCTTTCTCCTTCTCTCTCTCTCAGCCTGCCTGCAGAAAGAAGAAAATAGAGAAGGAGGGAGAGAAGAGAAAATACTACGGCTCTCAAGGGGTGTTTGCAAATATGGCACACCCACAACTGCGCTAAACGCCAAAAACCACATGGATGCAAACACACATTCAGACACGCACACAGCAAATGCTTTCTCTTTCCTGCACACCTCTGAAACACACACACACACACAGGCACACACAGGCAAACATATGGGAAAGAACGAGTGCACATATGCTATTTCCCAAAGTATGACTACACTGCCCCTTCACACTAGAGAGCGTGAACTCTCTCTCTCTCTCTCTCTCATTCGTACACACACACACACACATTCAAACACATAGAGAGAGAAGTACACATTTGCAAACATTCTTTCCATTTCCCCCCATTTACACACTAACACACGTATAAAACAAAAAAAAATATAATGTTTAAATAATAATATTTCTGTGGTCCAAGTTCATGTCTACTGTGCTGTTCATATCAGCTCTGGCTATTGTCTTTAGGAGTTCGGGACACACCACACCACACCATTACACACCCTTTCAATCCACATGATTACTTTTCCATCCGCACAACCCCCCCTCCCCTTCACGCACTCACACAGACACACACACACATACACACACACACACACCATCACTTGGGAAACCAGAGCCAGGAGCAATGTTCTGCTCACTCGACAGACTGCAGCCTCGGAGTTCAGCGCTCAGCCTGTTCACCCCGGTAAGCAGCCTGGCAGTGGGGAGGGAAGACAAGTAGGGTCAGCCGCCTGAAAGAGATGAGAGCCAAACATGCAGTTCTGTCTCTCCAGCAACATGGGTGGACTAGAGGGATGGTAGTGTGGGGTGGAAAGTAGAGAGTGGTGGTGGTGGTGGTGGGTGAAGGGGATTTTGGATCACCATCAGGTGGGTGATGGAACAGAGAAAAAAGGGTGATGAGTGAGAAGAATGAAAAAAGAATAGAGAGACAGAGAGAAAGCCGAGGAAAAGAAAAAGATGCAATGAAATGCAAGTGAAGGCTCGGAACCGAACAGAAGAGAAGAGAACAAAACGTGAGTTTTGGACTATCATCAGTGCCTCAGTGCTTTCCTCTGCAGGCTCTCCTCCATGTGCACGAGAGAGGAGCAAAGGTTGGGGGGGCTGGGGGCTGTGGGCTGTAGAGGGAGGCCATAGAAACTGGAGCCAAGAGCTGACCAGAGCTCACCTCCCCTCTCAGGCTCCGTCTACACTCCTCCCCTCCCTCGCTCTTTCTCTCCTTCTCCTCTCCCCTCCCTCCTTCTCTTTCTCTTCCTCCTGCATTTTCTCAAACCTGGCCAAGGCCAGAGAAAGGGGGCACGCAGGGAGGATCAAGAGTGCAGCCTGGAAATAAAAATCACACATTATCCAAAACCCAACCATACCCCTACCCCCTCTGCCAACACACACACACACACACACTCAAACTGCCCCCATTGCAACCTCTCACCACCACCACCACCACCCTTCATGAACTCGCCTGTGTCTCCCGCGTCTCCTTCTCTCTCTCTGTCTCCCTTCATCCTCTCTCTCTCTCTCCTCAGGCAAGCAGCAGTGTGGTCAGCAGTTCACTCAAGGCCCCCATGCTGTGCCTCCACCAGCCACTGCGGCTCTTTCTATTCATCTCTCTCTGCACTCTCTCTCTTTCCCTCTCTCTCTCTGACTCTTTTGCTGTCTAGCTCTCCAGCACACAAACACACACACACACAATTTGTGCTGCTGTCTCCTGCTCCATCAATCCCCCCCTCTGCCTTCACCTCTCTCTCTCTCTCTCTCTCTCTGTCTCTCTCTCACATTGTCTGCCTGTCTGTCTGCATTGTTTCTGTCTCCCCCATCCCAGGCCATCTCTTTCATTTTTGGACACTCATGCATTTATGGATTGCTGCATGGCGATTCACTTCCAGGGAGATGTGCATAACTTCACCTCATGCTGAGCTTCATGTAGGGCCGGAGCAGGAGGGCTGGGAAGAGGAAAGAATGGAGAGAGAGGGAGAGAGAGTGAGAGAGAAGAATAAGAAACAGAAAAAGGGAAAGGGAGAGAGAGAGAGAGGGCACTTCAAAGTGAAACAAGCATGCCGGACTTTGTTTGTTACGCCCTGCCCTCCCTCTTTCTCTCTCCCAGCGGTGTCCAAAAGAAGGGGAGAGACCTCCTACAAGCTGTCCCAGCATGCTCTAAGAGGCCCCCGGGCCAATCCCACCGACTCCCTCCCAATCCCACTGCAGCCACCTGACTCTCCCCCTCGTTTAAGGTGACAGGCATAATTTAAGACCTTCTTTGTCGCAACACCCTCTTTTCTCCCCAAGATGAAGCACTGGACCCCCTCTCCATCCCTCACACACTCTCCCGCCCTCTCGCTCGCCTGCCCTGCTCTCGTGACTCTCTTGAGGAGGCCTGACGCTAACGCTAATTAGCGGGGAGAGAACACACACGGGAGAGAGAGGGCTGAATTGAACTGAGCAGACCAGAGGCAGCTGATAAATCAACTAAAGCTCTCTAATTCACTCCGGATGACCCACAGGTCCTTAGCCAGCATCAGCAGCAGTATGTAGAAAAGACCATTACACAGAACAGCAGTCGTTTAAAAAAAAAAAGAAAGAAAGACAGACAGAGAAAAAAAAGACTTTAGCTGCATCAGCTGAAATGCTTTCAAAGGCAGGCTACATCCACTATATATAATTGATGCAGATGCTGAAGAGCTTCCTGAGAACAAGAGGTGTTACTTATCCCAATTAGGAATCCATTTTAAGCCAGAAAACATCTCAAAGTAAGATGTGTGGCTTGAAAGGAGATGACCAGGATGCATTGGGACAGAGGGAGTGGTCAGTAGGGTCCATACGGAATCCTTTGATCAGTTTAGGCACTTGCGCTTCGCTCCGCCGGTGGTAACTGCACTAAACTGAGTCATTCCACACCCACCCCTGAGACAATTATCCCTCAATTCAACTTCTGCCTTGGCAGTGGTGAGTTGGGCACTTAATGCGGTTCAGATGAATCATCCTACACACAAAGTATTATCAGCATGTCTTTCCTCAGGGATAAACACCACAGGGAGGTGGAGAAGGAGTGGTGGTGGTGTGTGTGTGTATGTGTGTCTGTGTGTGTGTGTGTGTGGGGGGGGTTTAATAAATGGCCCATCGCTGGGTTTGTTTGAAGCCTAGACAGCGTCTGCAGTGGCGTTTGTTTACACACGTGTTTGTTTTGCGCCACAGTCCAGACTGCTGCTGCTGCTATCAGAACAGTAGGAAATCCCCCCCCACTTCCCCTACACCCACCTAATCGCTTAGACTGATAAGGACCAGCTACTTCACAATTAGTGAAGGAGGAGCCACAGGAGACAGTGTGTGATTGTTAGACTGCGTATTAGTCTGAGCGTGCCTGGAACAGAAGCCTGTGAGAGGCCCAGAGATGAGACAGGTTACCGTGCGGCAGCTCAAGATGTGTCGCTCATGTGTCTGGTGGCCAGGCTTTCTGACAGTGCACTGAAACAGGATTAAGAAGTACATAGGCCCAGGCTGTGATGTCTTCATCTTCAGCTGAGGGTTTTAAGTTGGCAGTTCATTTTGGTCCGTGATTGAGAGGCATTTATGGTGGTTTCTTTCTTTTTTTTTTTTTTTAGCAGCAGAAGATATCAAATTCACTCATTCACCCCCCCCCCCCCCCCACACACACACACACTTACAAACACACAGAGCAGATACAATATATGAAACCCTCCTTGTCATTCACAGTAGACGAGGGATCACATTCACTGCCACAGAGAGAGGCATAAAGAGAGGCAAAACGCAGAAAAAAGATACATTGGGGGTAGGGAGTGGAGGTGACAGACAGCGAGACAGTGAGTGCAAGTGAATGAAAGACAGTGAAAAGAAAGAGAGGTGTTGTTCTTTTCCCCCGGCAGGGATTGACTGCCCATCCGTCAGGCCAGCCCTGTTTTTCCTTCATTTGAATACATCACTCCCGACCAGTCTAGTTTCCTATGACCGGTGCCTGTCTTGTCTTCTGGATAAAATGCACACACATCCAGCAGCACCAGCCTCTAACCATCCCCTCCTCTCTCCCTCCTTCTCTCCTCTATTCCTCTCTCTCTCTCTCTCTCCCTCTCTCTGCTCTGTCTGAAATTGCATTATTACTGACAGTTCAGATATTGGATTTTGAATGGAACAAATGGACTTAATAGGAATGAGATCACTCCGCTTAGACAGTGATTGGCTTACTTGGGCCCGGGCCAAAAACAATTTGTGATTCTTTTGTACCTGTGTCTGTGCCCTGGAGATAGAGGGAATGGCAGAGAGAGAAAGAGAGAGAGAGAAAGGCTGTAGGCAGGAAAAGAGAGGAGAAGAAACAGGAGAGAAGCTTTTTATCAGTTGCTTCTCTCTATCTCAGTATTCTAAGCATTACCTCATTCCCTCCTCTCTCTCTCTCTCTCTCTCCACTCTCTCCCGCCTTCTTCCAGACAGAGGGTCTGCAAAATAGGCACCCAGCTCTGCATCACCCTCTTTTTTGAAACCCCCTCCACCTCCCTCACTCCTCCTTTTCTCTTCTCTCCTCTCCTCCTCTCTCCTCACGCCCTTCCCTTCCCCTACCTCCATGCCTATGAATGAGGAGCATTGTGTGCTTTTTCTGCCAATATCATGGGGTCCATCTTCCCTCTCCCTGAGCTGGGGGAGGTAATGAAATCAGAATATTAGGCATCTGCTGCTGACACAGTGGTGACAGGCCCCAACAGGAAGAGTGACTGTAATGATGGACTGCACACAGAAGAAGAAGAGGAAGAAGAAGAAGAAGAAGAAGAAAGAGAGAGAGTAAGAAGAAAAAGGAGAGAAAAGCACCCACACCCTGACGAATGAAAAAAGGCTAAAAAAATCCCTTGCCTCTTTCCTTGGTTGGAAATAATTTCTTCATTTTTTCCCTCTCTCTCTCCGTCACTCTTTCTGTCTGTCTCTCTCTCCCTCTTCTGTATTTTTTTCTCCCATTTCTTGCTTGTGCCTTCTTTCAGTTCCAGCCCTGCTGAGATGCCTGACAGGTTGACACAAACAGCAGTGATTGGTGTGGCTGTTTGGATAACTATGCTGCACTGCTTGGCCGTTTGGGGATGATGGATTGAAAAAAAAAATGAGGAGAAGGAGACAGACAGAGAAAAAGAAAAAGAGAGAGATAGAGAAATAGAGGGAGGGAGGGAGGGAAAATATATATTTTTTTGTCTTCCTCTGCTGAGTTTGTAAAAATTGTGTGCCTCTCACCTTAAACAATGAGCTAATTAATATTGATGAAGACTCATGTCCCTTAGTGACTAAGACTAATACTGACTGGGCATGGATGTGGGAGAGCATGCATGCATGCATGCAAAGTGTGGATTACTCCACGCTCCATCAGGTAAAACTTCCAACCAACTCAATCTTCATGCTTATGGAAAAATACTAAGTTGAAAGCCACACACCACAGTCTTTCAGTGTGATGCAGTACATATATACACTTATTTACACACACACACAGGTACCACTTCCGTTACGGTTGTGGGTAAGAGTGTGTTTGTGTGTATATGTGTGTGTCTGTTGGGGGGGGGTGTTGTTTGCCTCGGGAAGGTGTGAAAAATGGCATGGAGACCATGTGCATATTTTTCAAAATGCTGGACAATCTATTAAACAGACATATCCACACTAGGGGGGAGGAAATAGTGGTGGCCGGGGGGGTCGAGATGCAACCTCGGTGGGAAAATCTACCTCTAGCATTTTAGCCGGTCCCATGGGAGCGGTATCAGTGGGATAGCACTTAATGCCAGGATCTATCTTCATCAGTGCTCCAGCATGCACTACACCATCCTCCCTACACACACACACACACACACACACCTACACACACACATACACACCACACCTCTGTGGAAAGAGTGCGGCGTATGCTGTTTCACCATGTTTGCGCATGCCTGTGTATATTTAAATTGATGAAAATTTGGGGGGGCTTCGGAGAGATGAAGGTGAGAAAAAATGGCATCCATAGACCAGGAGGACTTTGAATAATGTTGTTACCTGCCCCAGATCATACATAAATTCACAGGCCATCATGCTGTGGCTGCACAATGCCTTATACAAACAGCGCACAGCTGGAAGTTGGTATGGCTGTTTTGTTTGCTTTCTTTATAGTGGATAGTATAGTTGTTTTTTTTCCACAGAGTATCTGAGGCAGAGAAATAAATAAACTCTTCTGATCTAGGAAAATGATTGAGCTCTAGCACACAATCAGACACCAGCTTACATGAGGTTTTTCTGTGAGCTTCAGGGGGTCCTGTTCATTATTTTTTGTTTGTTTGTTTGGGTGTATGTGTGTGTCTTTGTTTGTAATGGGGTTTCTTGGAGGTAAGAAAAAGAAAAACTTCAGAAAAATGCCACCCTTTTCTATCCCAAAACCCCACATATAACTTTGATAATGCAGGATGTTGGAGTGGCCTGTCTTTTGAAGACTTATGAACTTTTCCCTGTGAAATTGCCATTTTTTATTGATGCCATGCAGTCCCT
>JAIFZK010000011.1:9040000-9110000 GCA_027481765.1 Tenualosa thibaudeaui
TGGCTTGACGACCCTGACGTCAGGGGGGTGGAGGGTTTTGAGGGTTGAGGGGGTGGGTGTAATAGTTGGTCTGAGTGTGGGGTGGGATGGAGGGGTCAAAAAAACCCACACATCCACACACTTAACTTCCTCTTCGCTGTCAATCAAGGCATAAAAGCACAGTGAAAGTGAAGGCATTCGCACTAACGACACAGAGCCCAGGCAGGGCCTGTGATGTGCAGCCAAAGGTCATCTGTCAGGGATATGAAATCATGGCTGGACGCAAATGGACGGGCCAACTCCACCGCGCTCATTCCAACCAGCCCCCCCCCCCCCCAAACACACACACACACACACCTCCAGTACCTCCACATCCATTTTTTTCAGGCACCTAAAGACCCCTCACGATGCTAACTGAATTCTGGAGCCATGAATCAAACATACAGATGGCGGCCCCTGCTCTTCTCTCCTCTCTCTCTACTCTCCTCTCTTTTCCTCGGCCAGTCCGGACGTCACGTCCCAGGCCCTTTAATTCCCTCCGTAGGCTGGAGGGTTGATGGATGACAGCGTGCTAGGCAAAAAATAACACAAAGAGGAAATCGATACAGTAGAAGGGGTGGCGTGGGGTTATGTGTGTGTGTGTGCGTATGGGGGAGGCGAGTGGTTTAAGGGGATGGTGTCAAGCTTGGATCATAAGGTTTGTCAGTTAGCGTACATACACAGTTTGTGTCTTTTTTTCCTAAAGGCTTGAAAGGTCTGGTGGTTTGTGTGTGCCAGAGGGAGGTCACAGATGTGGGCTGAGGGCATAGAGACAGACCACTGCTTTCAAGAGTAGACAGTGCAGTTATCATAGAATCTATGCCTCTGTTGTGAATGAAAGAGGACAGGAATCAAATGTACTGTAGTTGAAGAGAAATTAGCTGTGCCATAATGTACAAACATTACCTAATGCTAGACCTTGGAGTGAACAGGAAACATATAGCTTTTGGCTAAGGCAAAAAGAAGTCTATCCATAAGCTCAAGGATTCACATGTGTTTACTTATAGTTTACTTAATTCATCTCATACATTTCCATTTTGTTTTGCCGACCCAAGGTTTGAGGTGATATAACGCCACTACTTCCATCATTCATGGATTGGGTTGTCTTTGATTGTTTACGTCATCACAACACAGGACTTGGAGAGGACTTGAAGTTTCAGGCCATGTCCCATTTTAGACACTTCAACTAGATTTTAACGCTAGCACTCGGTTTTCTGCATCCTTGTGTAAGGGTGGAGTGTTCCAAATTCTTTTAAGAGCAAGGGGAAGTGCTTTTCAACCTTTAAAACCAACCCTTAAACCGCAGGGAGGTCAGGTGCAGACTTCAAACAAAGTGTAGGGATGACTACCTAGGATACCTTGTGAATTTATACATTGAGGGTCCAGAAAACAGTAGAAAGAAGATGATGGCCAGCGGGAAAAGATAACCACATAATACTGCACATTGTCATAAAAATATAAAAAAACATGTCGGGATATTTTGTTTGATGCACATGCAAAGAAATTCTGTTGAGTCAGAACATTGCTTAACACAGACATAAAAATATCGTCCGAGAAAGTGTCGAGAGGCCACCAAATGTATAGGCAATTTTTTTCAAATAATGAATGAGTATGCCTATGTTTACATGAACAAAAGTATCCTGGTTATTGTGGTTTTCCTATTTACATAATTTTCAGGATGTGGCGTTTACGAATGCGGAGAAATCTGAATAATAATCCTCTGAACATGAGCCGGTATTTTCAAACAGAATAAATCTACTATTGGTAGCCCACATTGTCACTGCAAGTTACATAGGTGAAGATGTCAGCCTGGCAAATTTGCAGGAAGTGGTGTCCTATTTTGTAGGTACATAGTGCTATCCCTAGCATTTCTCACCACATCGTCGAAAAATATCTTCTTTTGGAGGGCGCACAAAACCAAGTGGGCCTTAGTCTAGCAAGGTCACAAAGCAGAGGCCTATGCCATTTCAAACTGACAATGCAGGGACCAACATTTGCTTTTCACGGGCCCTATAACATATAACATAGGGTAACACAGTTGGAGAGAGAGGCTGAGTTAGATTACACAAGCAGTTGCACAAAGACAGGTACAGGGCTTGATGTGGTCCATTATATACTCTGAACCTCTACAACATTCTCACTCACCTTTCCCTTTCACAGAAGAGTCTATACTTGTCATGTGACAATGGAACGCTCTTCCATACAGGTCTGAATACATGTCTAACATTCCGTCTCTATGGGCCTGCGTGACTGTTGCCATGCTCCTGTCAATGGGAAACTTCTTCCCTGACTTCCTTCCCATTTGTGGCCAAAGGCTGAGGTGTTCTTGGAGATGTGTGTGGGGTTCGGGGGTTGTGAGGGTCTAGATGAGGAGGGGGGTGGTGGTGTTTGGCAGGTTTGGGTCTCTTATCTCACCCTACGAATGATTGATGGTCATGCCACGCAAAACGGCCAGTGGGTAAGGCATTCTTGTGTGGGAGCGGTAGATTCTCTGTCTGTCGGAGACTGTTTTGACAGTTTTGTCGGGTGAGGAGGTGGTGGTCGGAGGGAAGGGGGTATTTCTTCATTGTTGTTCTGTTCGTCGGCATGATAAGCCCAGTTGTTTTCCTTTGCCGGCCTTGTCTTTAAACACACCACTAACGGATTGCCTGAGAGTAGAGTAAGCATTCATAATGTATAGTGTAACACTCGTTCCTACCCTTCACTCAACATTATTGATTGAGTGCAATGTTATGTTCAGGGCTAAGCTGTTATACACATTAAAACTGCTTTAAAGTGCACATTAAACATGGCTTTCTGATTACTAATACTCTGGAGAAATAGCAAATGTTTTTTTATTTCATCAACCTTGCCAATATTCCCTTTTATAGAGAACACTGGTCCAATATATTGCTTCTCTGCCAAACATCTACACCCATGTGACAAGATGTGGTCTCCTAGATTTAAATCCCAGACAATAAATTCCATCTCCAAATCTCATCTCATCTTCAAGACTCAGATTTGCCTTGCTGAAGGTATGGCTTTCATCACTGAAGAATAAGTATGTCTTAGATACATAATGGTCACAAATTGCTTTGCTATTTTGTAAAGAGCCAAACACTGACTTCCCTTGTGTCCAAGATCTAATGCTAACCTTCAGAAATATAATTCAGTAGTGTCAGCTGGTTCTCAATGGCATATGTTCCAATCTCATTTGTGCTTATTCCATAGGTTTGTGTGTGTGTATATGTGTGTGCTGGCTAGTGTCTATCGAGTGTCCTGTGTTCTCATTCAAAAGTCAGAACTAATAAGTCTTAGGATGTTCATAATTCAAAGCGATGTTTTGCCAAAGCAACATCACAGACATAACAAGATTTTTAAAATGTCATGTGTAATTTAATATCTGGCTAGCCTGGCCTGCTCTGATGTATCACTATGTCTGTGGGGACTCCTACCTCTTGGTGATCATGGTCTACATTGCACATTAAATCATCCCTCAGTGAAAGCCTGTGCGTGAGTTTCCACAAGGATCATGGAACTAATATATGCTGTCCCTTAACCTTACACAGAACACATACATGTGAAGGTTTACATTAAGGCTGCCTCTATATTTTAGTATGTCATCTGGTGGCAGGTCGTTTTGCAAAATGCATTTCCTTGTCAGGATGTGGGAATGCTAGTGTTGCATTAGCAGTCTGAATGGCGTGGCATACTATTTACACACTATAATAAAGATGCTGCTTGTCGTTCTCAGGGACTGAGAAGTATTTATTGCTTTGGAGAGAGAGAGAGAGAGACAGGAACCGTGTGTCTAGGGATCTTGGGGAAAAAAAAAATTGACGAAACGTCGCTAAGCCCTCCCTCCATGTCCTCGTTTTACTCCTGAAGTTTGCCATTAATTAAATGGAGACTCTTGTCTGTTGCGGAGTGGCAGGAAATGCCTTCACTGGAGCTAAATATACATTAGAGAGGGAGCGCTCTCACTCGGCCTGCTAATAACGCAGACATTTATCAGGTGGCATGGGATTTACGACTGAGCGTTGCACCTTCTTCAGTGGCGTGGCGTGGCTCACACACATACACCGCAGTACAAATGGGAGGGTTTCTGACACACACAAACACACACACAGATAGAGAGAGAGAAAGAGAAAAGGAGAGACTAGAAGAAAATGGTGAAAGAGCTTCAGAGACAGGAGAATTGAGAGTGACAAAGAGAGAGAGAGAGAAAGAAAGAGAGAGAGGGAGAGAAAGAGAAAAAAGAAAGAGAGCAAGGGGGATGAGTTTGCTGAGGTGAAAGAGAGAGAAATTTGTGTCAAAGAAGAATAATAAGGCTGTGACCATGATTATCTGAAGGAAGTTCAGTGGGGAGACTCTGCTCTGCTTTTTAGAAATGCTCACAGGCTTATCAAAGCCCTGATTCCTCCCCCACAGTTTCTCTCTCTCTCTCTATCTCACTCACACACACACGCACTTATAAACAACTATGTTTTGAGGAGAGGGAGCTGTCTCTCAGTGAGCTGAGATTGCATTTATATCTGCAGTGGCTTTAATCAAATGGATAGTTTAATTGAAATGGAACCCTATCGAGTTATGAAAGGAATCTCTGTGGAGAGAGAGACAGAGATGCCTTTTCTCGGAATTGAAGCAAAGCATCCGTCCTCCTAAGTACTTCTGAGAGCTCTGACAGAGACAGATAGGCACCGATTAAACTGTGGTGACCTCCCATCTCCCAATAAACATTTGTGTCGTTGAGGCAGGGATGAATGACTTTGACACTGTCTGTTGTTCCAGTTGAACTGACTAGTAGAAGCAGGTCACATAGTACTTAAAAAAAGGATCACACACACACAATATTATTTGGGGAATTTGAGGAAAGAATATACAAAATTTCAAAAATTATAATATGCCACTTAATGTGCAAGTGTGTACCCAAACATACTGGGAAAGAATGATGAAAATAAGATAACGAGACTCAAAGGAGGCAAAAGAAATAGATAGGTGTGTGTGTGTGTGTGTGTGTGTGTGTGAGTGTATCATGAACAAAGATAAAGGAAGCACTACCTGTGTCTTGCAGCTTGTTCTAATGAAGCCCCCTGAAGCAAATTGTTTTAGGAGGCAGACCATATCCCCCTTCATTCTCCGCCCATTTTTGTTTGTAGCCCCCACCCCCACCCCCAACCCTCCCCATCCCCACCTCATCCCACCCCACCCCCACCCCCCATCCTCCTCATCCTCACCCTTTTTCCTCTTCCTTCTCCCTTTCTCCAAATACAGCCAAACAAGCTCATCATTAAAACATATCACCTGCAGCGACTGCAAAGCAGCAACCAAAAAAAAAGAGTAAAGATTGTTGACTCAACGCCTCGCATCAAATCAGCCGCTGAGGCTCCCCAGGATTCCAGTCGGCCTCCTCTGCGCTCGTCCAGCGATCCCGTTTTCTAATTTAGCGTTAAATATTTTACATTACACGCCTAGCTAATCACTCGACAGATGTTGTCCGTAAACAAGCTGAAAAATGTATCACAGGTGCTGTGATGGCAGCAGAGTAGCAGAGGATCGATACTCACTTGACCAAAACTTTCGGGTTGGAGTTGCAGCATTGTCTGTTGGCATTTGCATTATTCAGTGTAATGATTTATTCATTGTTAACAAGGTTGAGAGGGAGGGTTATTTCATTATTTTTATTTAGGGTTTTTTTCTTTAGATAAGGGTGAATGGAAATACTGGAGCCTGACCTGTCACTCACGGTGCCTTATTTGCTCGCTTGCTCTTGCAGGCTCTACATATTTTGCCCTCTCTCGTTCTCTCTCTCTCTCTCTCTTTCTCTCTAACCCCTCTCTTCTCTCTTTTTACCTCTTTCCTCTCTCTTCTCTCCCTCCCATCACCTACCCCTCTCTCTTTCTGCTCTTCTCTGCAGGTCCTCACACATACACCTATACAAACATGTGTGTAAATGCAAGAGAGCACACACACGCAAACGCACACACCACAAGCATATTAAACACACACACACACACAGACACACACGCACGCACACTAGCAGTCAGTCAGTGAGAGAAAGAAGGAGAAGAAAAAAGGCAGATAGTGAGAGAGAGAATGATAAAGAGAGAGAGTGAGAGTGGAACTAGATGTGTATTCATGTGTTGTGGAGCCCAGTGGAGGGTCCTGTTGGCACAGACATGCTGTCTACTAGGGCCACCAGCTGATGGCTGGCACGTTGCTGCTCAGCAGTGTGCACATGTTTGTCTGTGTGTGTGTTTATGTGTGTGTGTGTGTGTGTGTTTATGTGTGTGTGTACAGATGCCACATGCATGTTTCACAGGGGTATGGAAGCACTGTGTGTCTCTTTGGCTGTGCGACACATTGGCTGTTCAGCCTAGTGTACCCACCAATCAGCCACCTGATTGTTGAACTGTCATTAAAAGTACACACACAGGCACACACACACACACACACACACACACACACACACACACACACACACACACACACACACAGGCACAGAAACACTGAAGCAAATTTACAAAGCCACACTTACACACAAACACACATACATGGCAAATAATAACAATGCACATACAAACATACACCAAGAACACACAAACACAAATGTACACACACACACGTACAAATATAAATACAACTTCATGTACTTAAAAGACCTGAGAAAAAAAAAACAAAACATGATTGCTCAATCATTACTTCCCAAGGCCAATGCTGCATTGACCAAGATCGGTTGGCGTGGGGTGGGGTGGAGTGGGGGCGGATTCAGAAATCCTCATCTGCCAGAGAAGCAAAGGGAATGGAGCATACACCAGCTGCCTTCTCTCTTCATGCTGATCCCTATTTATTATTTTATTTTCCACATTTATTTGTTTATTTATTTCTCTCGCTCCACGGAGGCTGGACTGGCCTCAGCATCAGCTGGTGGGCTCCCCGGACCAATAATGAAATAATGTGATGCTAACCAAATTGGGCTAATCTGGCATATGGCGGCCAAATCCTATCACTGGTATGTCAGGTGTCATCAGACACAAGACGAATGAAGACTCCTCTAAGGAGTTAGTAAATACAATAAAGGAAGGCAGAGCAAGTGAGTGAGAGAGAAAGTGTGTGTGTGTGTGTGTGTGTGTGTGTGTGTGTGTGTAAATCACAGATGTGTAAGTATGTGTGCTGTACGATTGTGTGTGTAGGTGCATGCATACTTGACAAAGTGATTTTGTGTGTGTGTGTGAGAGTGTGTCTATGGGTGTGTGTGTGTGTGTGTGTGAGAGAGAGAGAGAGAGATTGTGTGTTTTCAGTGTGTGTGTGTGTGTATGTGTGTGTGTGTGAGAAAGAGAAAGAGAAAGACACATAAACAAGGTCACTCACACAGAGCAGACAACTCACACAGAGCAGTGTGATTAAGACAAGACAATCACACACACACACAAACACACACACACACACACACTCACTCACACACACTGCATCTGCTGCATCTTCCCACATTCAAATCCCCCATATCCCCTTCCCTCTCTCTCTCTCATCCCATATCACACAGGCCCCACAACAGCATGCTTAAAAAGCACAGACACAATGAATCGTGACACACAGAATCAGCCACCATTAAATCTGCCGGTCTGTCTATGTCCTCCCTTTGGCACAGAGCACAGTGCTGTAGAGGCAGCAGCTTTTGCAGTAACTCTCACCCACTCAGAAAAAGACGGCGGTGGTGGCAGAACCAGACCAGAAAGTGCCGCGCCGCACAGCTCCGCTCTAAATGTCTTCTGGCAGCCTGTTTTTTTTTTTTTCTTCTGTGATGAAGTGAGTGAAAGAGAAAGAGAGAAACAGAAAGAGAATGGAAGTGAGTGAATGAGCAGAGATAGAGGGAGTGAGAGAGATGAGAGGAAAGCTCATAAACTGCAGCTCTTCTAAGGCAAGAGTAAGTGAAATCCGGGCGTACTCTTGGGGGTCGACCTTTGAACTCCGCAATGATTTGAAATGTGCAAATGTGTTGAGGACATAGAGCTGGACTCGGAGGCTCCGGCCCTCGTGGCAACACAGCTCATTTGGTACAGCGCAAGAAACTCCATGTGTACTTTACCCTGAAATAACATAAGACGGGTCAATAACTCAATCGATAGTCGCGGTCTGCTCCTTTTTTTTCCTCTGCTTCCCTCCTTCTTCTATCCTTTTGCTCCAATTTAAACAAGCTCGGAAATACCAGGAGAGAGGAGCCTTGGCCAATCAATGGAGCCTCATGAATGCGAAACGCCAATGGGGTCGGGGGTCTGAGTGTGTAGCTTGGGCAAACATCAGTGCAAAATAAAAACTGGAATGATCACCCAAATTATCACTGCAGAATGCGTGTGTGTGCTTGTATGTGTGTGTGGGTCTATGTGTAAGGGGGCTGTAGATGAAGGGCAAGGAAACCAAGGGATGTGTCAGGGTCAGGGGGTGGAGGACAGCTTGGGAGTGTTTGGATGCACGTTAAGGGTACCCAGGTGCCCCCACCCACCATGAGCTCTCGCTCTCTCTCTCACACACACACACTAATTCTTTCTCTCTCACACTCTCTCTCTCTGACTCACTCTTTGTGACTCTTGCTCTCGTTCTTTTCTCTCTTGCACTAAAACACACAATTTCCATACAAGGGGCGTATATAAATGGCAACATTATATTGCAGTTCAGGGATGGGGCATCCAATCTCACTGATTAATTAATTAATTGCTGAAAGACACCTCACCTTCATTAGGTAATGAGATTTCGCCTGCTTTTATTGCAGGGGCAATGGCAGTGACAGCGATTCCTCGATTTCCTCGATGAGTACCGTTAAAGCAAACGACTTCTAATATGTCATTCCATCCCGTGTTAATGAGTAACATCCCACCTTGGAGGAGAAAAAAAAAAGATTTCCCAGTCATTGAATTAAACATTAAAGAACCGGTGCTCTTACGGCCTCGGATAACCGCGGGAACAGCTGGAGCCAACCCACCTCGTCAGGAGGGCTGTGATTCATGGGCATGATAAAGATGCATCATACCAGATCTAATTTTAATCTCCATTATTTAAAAACCGTAGTGAGGCATTCCCCGCGCAAACGTCTGCTCTGTAATGGCCGAGGTGAGCGGGGATGTTTTCGGACGGAGCGACCGACAGTCCCGCCATATATCTCTGATGATTTTGATAGGCCCTGCGGGCGGGCTCCCACATTCATTTAAAATAAACTATGGGGATAAAATGCAAAGCGGCTCACCCTCTCTAACTGTCCGCTATATATCACCTGAGTCCGCCAGAGGTGATTGTGATTGCATTTATGTGATAGGGTCAGGGGGTTACACTGAACAGACTTCTTTGGCTGAAAAGAATGTGACTAGAATAACACAGGCTACTACAGTAGGCCATAATGAACTAGCTGTTCAACATTGTGGGCTGGCTCAGTAACACTATCACCTGACTTATCAGTCCTATTTAGTGTGCTGTGCTATACAACAGCCCCACAGTCATACTGTTTCTCCAGGAATGTGTCTTAGGTTTTTTTGTAATTGGTCTCTTGGGGGGGGTAGGCTAAGTAAGTGTAATATAATCAAGGCCAACTACACATTCTTTACATGCTGGACATGGTACAGTATGATAAATGTCTTTTCTTTGGGGAAACAAGCAACAAGTCACATGTGTTTGGAGGGGCCCAACTCTTGCTCTCTCTCTCTCTGGGCCTGTCTTTCCTTCTCTCTCTCTCTCTTTTCCTCTATCTTGGCCCGACTCGCCTTCACTCTATGTATCTGTCTCTCTCGCCTTCTCTCTCTCTCTCCCTCTGCTTCACTCCATCCCCATCCTCCCAAAATAACACTGCCCCCAGGACATTTTAGAAACATACAGAGTTTGTTCTATTCGCTATGTGTGTTTGTATGTATGTGTTTGTGTGTGTGTGTGTGTGTGTGTGTGTGTCTGAGCCTCTATACAAATCTGTATGCTGGTGGTTTTTGGTATGTGTGCGTGTTCTCTTCTGAGTGTGTTTTGTATGTGTGTGCTTCTGCTTTTGTGTATGTGTGTGTGTGTGAGCATGTTTGTGTGCGTGTGTGTGTGTCTGTGAGCATATGTGTGTGTGTGTGTGTGTGTGTGTGTGTGTGTGTGTATATGTGTGTGTTCATGTGTGTTAGGGATTGTCATGCCGAGTGCAGGCTATAGTGATATGACCCAGACCACCTAGCTCGCATGAACAGTGAATAGGGTCATTCTAATAGAACCCCTGCTGGCAAGTCGCCATTTGCACAGGTATTAATGCTCAGGAGATAAGGTCAGAGAGTGAAAGAGAGATATATATAGAGAGAGAGAGAAAGAAAGAAAGAGACAGAGAGAAAACAGTGAAAGGAAAGAAGGAAAAAAAGAAGACTAGTGAAAGAAGACAGAGAGAGAAAAAGAGAGAGGCACCTGTAGACATACCTGAGGCTCTGGGAGTGAGTGATGGAGGCTGAGGCTGTATTAATAATGGATTAGCCTAAGCTGTGGCCACTTAGTGAGGATCCGCCGATGACAAATTCCCCTGCGTCCCCAACACCATAGTCAAATCAGCGGTGTGTGTGTGGAGGGGGCGCTCAGACCTTTAATAAACCTGATGAATGAGCTGTGCTGTTACACACACACATACACACAGCAGTAAGCCAGACCCACTAAGCCTGCTCATCCCTCTCTCCCACTCTCTCTCTCTTTTGTTGTGTTGCAGTCTTTCTTAAGATATACCTTGCAATAAACCACCTGAGTTACATGCATGGAGGATTTATCTTTTTTTTACTTCCACATACCAAGTTGATCACTGAAGGCAGCCTCCCTGCTGTCCAGGCATTCCAAGGGGGTTATGAAGCATCCCTGTCACCAGTGGAGAACTCATTGCAAGATGTCCCTCCTGTCCAAAAAAAGAGATATATATTAAATATGAAGTGAGCTAAATCCAAATCCTTTGTCTTTTTTTGTTTTTTTGCTTCTTCTCCCTTTACAGGTTTTATCAGGAAAGCACATTGGGTCACAGGTGCCTGAGTGGAAAACAATATCTCCTTTCAGGGCAGAAATCAGATTTGAGGGCAGTTACATCAAATTGCTCCGCAGGAATGCACTCCCCTTACGAGAAGGAATGAATTGCAAGATTGTCATTAAAAGTGGTTCTCCTTGGAAGGTTACTGGCGAATCCTTCCTTTTCGCTTCTCCCTCTCCCTCTCTCCCCTCCTTGTCCCTCTCATCTTGTCTTTCTTCTCTCTTCATCCCTCCTTCGCTATGTCTCTTTCACTCTCTCTCTTTCTGCTTCTTTGACTTAAGGCTTTATCCCCTCTCTGACCCTCACTGCCCCTCAGTTCTTGGGGTAGATGCAATCATCAAGCCTAAGCAGAATCATCTCTTTCACCCACCTCTTACTTTTTCCACCACTTCCATCCCTCTCTCTCTCTCTCTCTCTCTCTCTCTCCCTTGTCTGGGTCAGTTTGTCATAGTGAATGAGACACTATGAAAGTAATGCTGCTGTATATTGCAATGTAGGTGCTTCTTCATGCAGGCTCCGAGGTGCAGGTCTGCAGATCAATATTGTAATAAGGCGGTTGTTGGACGCGGTGAAATATGGCGAGCACAGACGAAAGAGACTGATGGGGAAATGTGGAATCCCTGTAAAAGGAATGAATAATATTTTATAGGCTCTTTGTCAGATATATGGTTATGCTCCCCTACCGCGCTGCCATGAAGCGTAAAATAACTCAGCTGGGGAGAAAAAAAATGTGCATGTGGCGTCTGCATACATGTACCTGAACACACACATACACACGCATGCATGGATGCACCCAGAGAAGCTCAACGTGAGTGTGTGTGTGTAGGGATACACACACTGAGACATATGGAAATATACAGTATGCACACTCTCAACTTGCTAACACAAACTGTCATGCACACACACACACACACTCTAACACACTCTAACAATGGCAAATATTGGATGTAAATATTTTGAAATGTCAATGTCTCTGGTCATGGATAAGCAAAATTGGAAGAATTATACAAAAATAATAAAATACTTCTCCTTTCTTACTTAGTCTGGACTTGAATTGATCTGTTGTTACTCAAACTGGATGCTAAAAAACTTTCACTTTATATACACAACATTGAGGCATTCTATTTGCTACCTTGACCACATACAATCAATTTGACATTCACTGGCATAGAATGAGGCAGGAGTGATGGCTGCAGCCTATTTCAGCAGTAAGGCACTTGCATGACAGTGTGGGTCTTCTTCAGTGAAACCTGCCTGACCCCTGCTTTGTAAGAAGCGTCCTACTCTAAAACATGATTTTGAGTTACCTTGAGGTTTTAGTGATTACAGACACAATGTACCTTAAGACTTATGGCCAAATGACAAAGCATTCTATGTGGTTTACAAATCTTACAAATCTTGACAAATATACATAGTTATGTGTACAGCACACTATACATAGTATATACTTTATAGTTGTGCTTTTATGTGTAAAGAAAGGCAGTGGGGAGAAAGAGAGAGGGAGACAGGGACTGGGCACAAAAGAGAAAAAATTCTCATTTTAAAGGTCACAAAATCCTCCGGTAATCATTGGATTCAATTGTATTGAAATAAAAATAAAAGTAACATTCTAGAGAGGCAGCTTTGTCAACATGACCATAGCATAATAAAAGGAAGTCCTCAAAAGTGCTACAGACTATTTGTGTTGCCTTCGAGGTAAAGGCATAAATTCCACAAGTTTTTTTGCAAGCACACACACACACACACACACACACACACACACACACACACACACACACACACACACAGGTGGCCTTGAACAGATACATCGGACTGTTGGCATCTTCGCTTTACTAAATCTTTTAAAACACAGAATACATTGGCTGTGCAAACAAACCTGTCTCCACCACACACACACACACACACACACACACACACACACACTGAGAAACACCAAAGCCACTCAGGTGCAGTGCATAAATGTTGAATGACAGCCGCACGGAGCGCATTCTTATCCTATGCAGCTTATCCTCCTGTAGAGTCCACAGCCTACTAAGGCCTGGAGGACCCAGACCTAGACACGGTGGGAAGTGGAATCAACACTCTGGAACCCCCTCTGTCAAAGAGCATAACGAAAACTCTAGAATGTTCCAGTGTTGGCTAGAAAATGAGCCGGAGACTAATTTGACCGCATGGAAGGAAGCTGAAAAAATTTCTCTAGTTTTTATTTCTGATTGCCAGCAGGTGCAACAGCTTGTTTTGAAAGAGGGAATGATGAAGTGAGAGAACACAGAAACTTAGAAGTAGAGATGGAGGAGGGGGGGGGGTAGAGAGAAAGGCAGAGGTGTTGAGGCAAGGAGAGTAGAAGGATACTGATCAGGGCATGTCTCTGCTGAACGCAAGAGCATCTCCAGGCCAGACAGAAGTGTAAGTCTCCCACTCCTCTTCCTCTTCTCCTTGTCTTCCTCCTCTTTCTTTGCTTCTCTCCATTCCACAGGACATCCATCAGAAAGGCCAGCAGCATCTACATAAGCTGGTGAATTTTTCATAATCCACCTCTCACTCCGCTTCCCTTGAGATGCAACCAGCAGAGTAGGGCATGGCACGGCAGACCGCACAGGCAACTTAACAAGTATCCAAGGAGATATGCGCCTATGCACAAGCAGTACATATACAAATGTGCAGCATTACTCTAGCTACTACTTGATTATTCTGTATGGACCCACAGCCAATAATGTCAAACCACACACACACACACACACACACACACACACACACACACACGCACAAGGTACCAAACTACATGTCTACATCCACACAAACACTCACTATATAATCATAGCAGTACTGTTAACACACCAACCTCCTGTTGATAGACACACATACACACACACTTGAGGTCTCAGAGCACAGTCATGCCACGGGCTATGAGCAGGAGCAAGCTGAGTGTGTGTGTGAGAAATGGGAATGGTTGGATTGATGAGAGGCCAGTGAGGGGTAAACAGGATGTGTGTGTGTGTGTGTGTGTGTGTGAGTTTATGAGGTACTGATGTGAAACCAGGCGGGCAGTGTTCATGCAGGGGGAGCGGCTAGGTGCTGCAGGTGCTCTGCTATTCTGCATGAGAGAGAACGGAGGCAAGAGAAGAGAGTCAAAAGAGAGGGATACAGGGGGATAGGGAGAGTGGGAATTGAGAAAATGAAAGAGATGTTGGAATGGAGAAAGAGAGAGAGAGAGAGACAGAGACAGAGAGATGGAGGGAAGGTAAAAAAGAAGAGAAGTAGGGGGAAAGGATAAGAACAACAACAAAACATGCTGATCAGTGCCTGCTCATCTAATTTAGCTCTGTGTGTCCTTCACTAGATCTACTTAGCATTTAGCATTGCCACTGCCCTGTGCTTGTGTAGTCATCCAGAGCCAACCATAAAATGCCAATGGATATTTATCAACTACAGTTGACTGACTCTTCACTTATGGATGCATGACAAAATGTCTCACTGTTGCACTGTTTCAATTACATTGCTGTATAGAGTATAAAATTTCCTATATCTCTCCATCTGTGTTGTCCTTATGTGACTTGTAAGATTTTCGCACAGAGTTGCAACATTCATCAGTGTTACTGCGCAGTAATGTGATGTGGCAGCTTTGACAGCCCCTCTCCAATATTTATTGAATGTTTTTTTTAAGCGTCGATGCATATGCGCATAATAACGCAGCGATATAAACAAACGCCAGATCATGCTCATGGCAAATCATGAGTAAGCCTCAGGGCCATTGATGGCGTTCTTCAATACCGCCTTTCATATTCACATAACACAACACCAACACGCTTCTGAGAGAGAAAAAGAGAGAGAGCAAGAGAGATGAAATCAGAGAAAGTGAGAAAGTGAGAGAGAGAGAGAGAGAGAGAGAGAGAGAGATGACCTTAGTCTTTGCTGCAGGTATTCTCCTGAGATTTTCGCATGTATACTAGATCTCTATGGTTCTCCGTTATCCTCCATTGTGTGGAATTGAAGGCAATGAGTGGTTCCTGTTTGCATTTTTACAAATATTGATTCCAAATGATGTGGACTGGCCTTCGACATCAAGGGTAGTGGGGTGTTTTAAATCCTACAGGATACTCAATGTAAGGAATTGTGCCAGATCTGATTAGAATTTCCAACACTATTGAGTAGTGTTTTGCACACCGCCTACAAGCCATGAGATGAACTGAACTGGATATTACCTCCATCAGTGATGCTAAACTAGATTAGACTCCTTTTAGCAAACTCACCCCTCTCACACATGCTCTCTCTATATATCTCTTTTCTCTCTTTCTGCCTCTTTCACTCTTTCTTGCTTTCACTGCATATTGGATAACTACACCCTCTAAATGCAGTTACATTCTTCAATAAAACCAGTTTTGAAATGCCATATGGTATTACCTGTGTGTGTGTGTGTGTGTGAGAGAGAGAGAGAGAGAGAGAGAGAGAGAGAGCAGAGCCACAGAAAATTGTAATATGTCCCCTGTTGAGTCAGTAAGCACAGCAATGCAGTCACCAGACACACTCCCCCATCCAGAGCCCTGGATGCCGCAGAAGAAGAAGTACCTCCAGTGGTGTATAGATGAGGCCAGAAAGCAGTTTATGCATCACCGGCTCCCTTGGCATGCCACTGCTGTTCAGGCCCTGATTGATGATAAGAACAGTAGGCCTCGGAAAACTGTCAGACTACACTGCGTGCTGGCTGTGTGCATGTGTGTGTTTGCGTCTGTGCATATGTGTTTGCATGTGTATATGTGTGTGTGTGTGTGTCTGTGTGTGTGTGTGCCAGAGAGTGAGTATGTAATTTTTCTTCTCTCTCTTAGCTGAATCCATCCATATAACGTTAGCCTTCTCTGACAGGATTTCTTTTTTCTTTCCTTGTTCTTTTTTTTTGTAATATCTAAGCTCCGATGATCCTTAAGAATGCAGTTGCCTGGCGACGTCACATCTATAAGGCAGGATTTATGTCGTGTTTGGTGGTATAGTGGTTGTGCCCAGCATGGATAATGCTTTGCACCTCCTCGTGGAACAACTCCTATGAAGCGACAGTCGACTCGGGCAGTCTAGTCCATGGCTGTTCTACCTGCTAAGAAACACAGGCAAACACACACACACACACACACACACACACCAACTTATACATAGACTTCTCAGGGAATTTTAATTGTAACATGGAGGCAACACCATCTGTGTTTCTGAAGCATTTTGTTTGTGTTGTGTAAAAATAGTTTCAGAAGACAGGTTGTAATTGTTTGAATGAGCGCAATACCAATGCATCTGGTGTGGCCTGTTCCTTGGATTATAGTGGAAGCTAATTGATGAAGCATATGCAGCATGAACAAAATGCTTTAGCAACATACCTGGTGTAGAATCTCTGTGATCCTGAACAACATGAACAATTCAGCACACTCTGTTGTTCTTCTACAAATATTCGGACCTCTACTCAAAAAAGTATGGGATGCAAGTATATATAAGTCTGGATGTGATGTGTGATATTTGACCCTGACGTATTTAGACCACATGCATGCTTAAACAACACAAATTCCATGTCAGCGCCAGCATGATCAGTTGTCAGATGGAAATGAATCCTAACTGATTGAATGCAGTTTACACACTCTACTCTCAAAATCATCCCAAACAACAATTATGTTTACATTTATGACTGGCGGCCACATTAAAATGCAATGGAACAGTTATGCATACAAACAAGGGCCTCGGAAAAAAACGAAAGCAGCGGTATTAATCCTTTACGTGACACAAACACGCTCTGACAGTAATGTCATCACGGCCGACTCTCACACACTTCAGTAAAACTGTCACTCCTCATTGTGCATCCCGAATCCCATCTCCTCGACATTGCGCTGCATCGCCGTGACGATGATGACTCCGCCAAGCTTGGGGGGGTGGGGGGTTTAGAGCGAGCGTACCCCCAGTGATGCACAGCGACACCCCCTGCTGATATCTGATCCCTCCATGGGTCTTCTAGGACTGCTGGTAGCGTGTGTGGACTGGAATGGCCGAGCTTACTTGTGAAAACATTCAGTGTTGGTGTTGGATGGTGGCGGAGGCGGTGGCGGTCCTGATTAACCTCGCCGCCAGCGTTCAGTGTGTTTGCCATTTGGGGATTATTTACCCGCTGTAGAAGTCCAGCCATGGGCCCATGTGGAGCAGCGAGGCACATTTGCACAGAAATGGAATGGCGAAATCTCGAACCTTGTCCAAGGGCAACACTGTTGCATTGCTTTTCCCACTGCTTTCTTCCTTCCATACTTTGTTTTTTTTCATCCAATCCCTGTCTCCCCCTCTCTCTCTTTCGCTTCTTTCCATCCCAGTCTGTATGGCAGGTGAGACAGCCACTTCATCAAAAGTGATTCCATCTTCGAGTTCTTTGTGTGTGTGTGTGTGTGTGTGTGTGTATGTGTCAGGGGGGCGTGAAGTCATGCAGCATTCATTTTAGTCCTTTTTTTGTAAATGATGGTGTGATACAGCTTGCTCCATGCTTCACTGACCATGGGCAACAAACTGCCCCCCCTCCACCAAACACACACACACACACACACACACACACAGACAGACACACCATACCAACAGCATTGCATTCACAGTTACAACTACCCAAGAGGGACATAAAGGTCTCACCATGCATTTCATTAGTTTAGTGCGTATGTGCGTATATCATCACACACGACGAGGAAGAAGATGAGGAAGAGGATGGGAGACAAACAGAGTTATGTGCTAGACTAACGGTGGAAGTAGCAGAGATGAAGAAAGGGAAGAGGAAGAGGAAGAAGAAGATGAAGAAAAGGCACTCAAGTCTCAAAAGTCTATGCATCCAATAAATATGCCACACTCGTATATAACACACTCGTTTTTTGCTTCTAGAGAAATCTATGTATTATTGTAAGAACAGAAAAAAAATTTCCTCAGATGCTACCGCACACACAAATCCCCAAGCCTATTAAGAGAGGGTGGGGATTTTGACACACTCAATAACAACCAGGATGGATTAAGATGTTGTGACGCACTATATGTCTAGCCAGAGGGATGTGTGTGTGTGTGTGTGTGTGTGTGTGTGTGTGTGTGTGTGTGTGTGTGAGAGTGTGTTTATTGGTGGTGTGTGTGTGTGTGTGTGTTTATTGGTGGTGTGGGGAGGGGTGTAGATTGGTGGTGGTGCATATGAAGAAAAGCATATATGTACACAAGCTGCATGAACAGGATTCAGATGCATGTAATCATTTTAACAGGACTAGAGTGTGCATACATGTGATTTCTCTCTCTCTCCCGCTCTCTCTCTCTCTCTCCCCTTGCATATCTCACAGTGAGCATGGATAATGATACGACAAAGCTGCAGTATATTAAGCAGCTGCAACTGTCATGCTGCACATGCATGTGTACGTGTGTGTGTGTGTGTGTGCGTGTGCGCACACGTGGGAGAAGCATTTATTTATCTGCTGAGTATACTTAATTTCCTCGCAAATGAAAGGGCAGTGGTCTGCTGCTAGGTACTGCAGACAGTGATGCATGTATGCATGTGGCATGGGACAAAAGAAGCAATCTCTGCGCTGGGTCCCTCCTCATATATTTATTTCTGCCGGTCCTTTTAAATGCATATTTTATGCTGGCTCGGCAAGTTGAAGGTCACTCAAAATTTGTTGTTTATGAGGCAAATGGAGGAAACACGGTTGATGCACAGCCGAGGGATAATGTATACTTCATTCATCACACGCGTGTACAGTGCAACAATGTGGCCAATAAAGGATTTCTGCCGATAGATTTTTTTTCGTTCCTTAGTGTTTCTCTGTGCATGTGAGGCCTTTCCGAGGAGATGGTCATTATCTGAGGGTTTCAAGGACAATTGGGAAATTGACAAATAAGTTTGTTTGTTTCCAATTATTTCTTTCGTTTTCTGCGGCCACAGTCTCTCTGCACCAAACAAGTTGGCTTTATATTGCACATTGCAGGCTATAGGTCTGGCATTTAATGTGGGTTTTATAATGCGGCTTTAGCCCAAAGATAGCAGAAGGCAGCCGTACGTACACTGAAAGGTCACATGTCAGTAGAAGGATATCTGCTTGCTCTTTCTAAAGCTGGGCACACGTAATGAACTGCGGCACCACACGCTCTTAATGTGTGTGTGTGTGTGTGTGTGGGTGGGTGTATAAATGCTTCCTTTGACATGGATGCACATGAAATATGTATCACATGTCACAGGGGAAAATAGGAGTGTCAGGGTCTTTTCTGATTTCCATGAAGACGGCCCATTTCATTCCATCTTATTTTATTTTGGGGGGGTGCACTGACATTAACTTCAAATTACATTAGATGTGCCTGTGAACCAAGAATTCCTCACTATCTTTGTCTGTCTGTCTCTCTAGCAGGATATATACATCTCTCTGTCTGTCTCTCAGAATTTGTGTGTCTCTCTTGTGTACACACACACACACAGACACAGACACACACACACGAAACACAACACACACTATCCCTGTCTCTCTACAGTATATACATTTCTCCAAGACTGCCTTTCTCAGTACACGTCTGTCTTTTTCTGAAACTGTCACACAAACATGCGAACACACATAAATACACACACACACGCACACAAACACACACACACTATCCCTTCTCTGCAATATATACAGCAAATCTCTTTCTCTCTCTGAAACTCTCTATCACACAAACACAAACACACACACACACACACACACACACACACACACACAAAACACAAAGAGTCTCTTCATTACCATTGCGTTTAGCACTACTTGGGCCTCCCCACCACTACCGCTGCTGTCAGTTAGTGGCGGAGGGAGGCACGCATCCCTGGGCAGATGATTAAAGAAATCGATGAGCTGAAAGGCAAACTGGCGAGCGTCAGGGAACCTCGATAGGCTCGCCCCACGGGGGCCCTCGCCAGCAGCGGCATCGGCGGTCCCACCAGAGGGTGATGGATGACTGAGTGGAAACGTTTGAGTGGCTGCTCGCTCCGTGTGGGCACACACGCACACACACACACACACACACTCATACACACGTGTGTGTGTGTACAATGCTAATGGAAAAAGCGCAAGGGGAGGTAAAAGGAGGACATAGGAAGAAGAGTTGTGCAAGCAGGAGAGACAGCGCCGACACTGCCCGAGGATATAGAAGGATGGATGGCTGGATAGATGGATGGATGGATGGATGGATGGATGGATGCATGGGTGGATGAGGGGGGAAGAGGGCAGGGAGGAGCGACAGAGGAGGTGTTGTTCTTCTGTCGGCACTGATGAGTACCTTGATAAGTTGGCTAATTTTGCCGGGGTTGATTCTCCAGGGCCTGCGAGCTCCTGCCAGCCTGCGGAGGCGCTGGGATTGAGGGAGAGGGGATGGAGATGATGGAGGAGGAGGAGGAGGGGGAGGAGAAGGCTACAAGAGGCTGGGTGAGAGACCCTCCACCCCCACCCCCCCATCCCCTGGAAGGAGAATAAGTGCTGGTGGAAAGGAAAGTTCATTAAAAGCACTCTCTCATTCCCACCGCTCTCACTCTCTGGACAGACACTCGGTAAGCATGTGAAATTTACAGAGAGAGAGAGTGAGAGAGAGAGCAAGATGGAGGGAATGACGGAACGGAGAAAGAAATTGATAGAGAGAGAAAGAGGCAGGGCACAGAGAGAGACAAAAAGAGAGAGAGAAGAAAAGGGAGAGAAACACGATGAGTACAGGAATGGCTTCTACGTATCGATCCAGTGTTCCACCGTGCTGCGCTGTAATCCTCTTGAATAACTAAACTTTGAGTTACCTTGGCGCCTGTCGGCACTAGTAAAATATGCTAAGCCACTTCTTTCCACCTGAGTGCTGACTGTACCCCAGGCAATGGCATTATCTCATCATCACTCCCCTACTCAAGCCAATAGGAAGAGGAGGCCATGGATAGAGGGAGTACAGAAGGGGGTGATGAAGACTGAGGGAAGAGAAGAATAAAAAAAGAGAAAGAAGAAGGTGAGGCAGAGGAGGAGGACATGATGAATGATGCTGGTTAATGACATTCACTCACTGATGGAGAAATAGTTTGGGTTTGCTAGACTCATTATAAAACTTGGATCAACTCAAAACTTGGTGTGTTACGGCTAAGGGCCAGTCTCCTAAGAGGGAGCTGGTGGTATACGGTGGTGTGTGTGTGTGTGTGTGTGTGTGTGTGTGTGTGTGTATGTGTGTGCGTGTGTGTGTGCGTGTAGTCCTCCCCTTTTCCTTCAGTCTCAATGCTAAGGAGAAAGAATCTCTGGTCTCTGAATAGTGTGTGTGTGTTCATGTCAACAGCAGCTGTGATGGAGTTTGTGTGAATTCCTAGTAAGCAGGGAGTTGACACAAGGTAGGTATACAATGTATAGCGTTGGGACCAGTGTGTATATGAATGTGCCTGCAGGTGTGTCAGAATGCAAGAGCAATCCTACAAGTAAGTATGTGCACAGGGTATTGAGGCACCTGAGTGAGAGAGTATAATTGTGTGTCTGGGGTCCATCTCGTCTCTTTCTCTCGGTTTGTCTCTCTTGGTTTCTCTCTCTCTCATACACATGCACAAGCTCTTTCTTATACACACACACACACACACACACACACACACACACACACACACACACACACACACACACACACACACACACACACAGCTGTCTCTGGAGAGAGAGAGTGCTGAAGCTCACACTGATCCATCTGCTCCTTCTAAGGCCCCTGCTGCAGCTACAGACCCCAGTCCTGGTTCTCAGGGCAACAGTACAACACTGAACTGGACTGCACTAATGGGGAGTTGGGAGAGGAACAACCTCAACTCTCACACCTCAAGATGGGCTTCCACACACACACACACACACACACACACACACACAGTGCAAAGAGGCACATACAAATGAATGAGTGCACACACACACACACAGTACACGCCCTCAATGCACAGAGACAAACACATTAGATTGAGCACATACAGGCATGCACACAGAGACACACACACACACACACACACACACACACACACACACACACAGCAACATCAAGCAAGACACTACCATGTCTTGTGTAGTGCAGAGAGAGTAGCTGTTCAAGGCCAGGAAGGTTGTGCAACTCCTGCAAAACAACAACCACCATGATCCACACACACACACACACACACACACACACACAGATTTTCACTTGAGTTGTTCTCACTGGTCCTGAGAACAGAAAATGCTGTTCACACACTAGGCACAAAGCTATATACTGAAAGACTTAAAATACCAGGTGCTGCAACTACTGACATACACACACACAAACGTCTAGTGCATACAATATGTAATGCAGTCATACCTGCTGCAGCCTTTGTGCTGGTCTGATTAGTGCTCTGGCTGCCTTTCAGCACATGTCTGCGGTGTATGACCAGTGCGGAGAGACAGCGCTCAGGGGGGAATTGTGGGTAGTGATCTCAGCCGCTCCAAGTCTTGCTATATGAAGAATCCGTTCGCTGTGTGGTGAGAGCGCACTACGCCATAAGGTCTGGCTGGGAGACAGCACATGGTTCTCCTTAGGCCTGGACATGGGCCTTGTACCCCCACTACCAACACACGCACATACACACACACACACACACACACACACACATGCACGCACACACACACAAATCCACAACCCACACTAACTCCTCCATTCCAGCACCCACCATTATTCCCACCACACACACACACACACACACACACACACATGCACACACACACACCCCTCCCCAATACCCACACCCCCACAATCCAGTCTTCTCACTGGGCCTGGAAAAGTGCCTTTGGAACACGGCGCACACAGACCTTGCACCTCACTCAGTGCTATGGCGATCACCACTGTTGTGTGAGCTTTGTTTATAGCAACCATGTCAGGGCAGCCCTCTTTCACTGCTTTTGAACAGCCACAGAAACAGATGGAAGGCTCCTATATACTGCGTGTCCCCACAGCTCCTGACATGTATGGTGTAAGGAGCGTGTGATTGTGTGTGTGTGTGTGTGTGTGTGTGTGTGTGTGTGTGTGTGTGTGTTATGTTTATGTGTCTGTGTGTCTGTGTGTGTGTGTGTGTGTGTGTGTGTGTGTGTGTGTGTGTGTGTGTGTGTGTGTGTGTGTGTGTGTGTGTGTGTGTGTGTGTGTGTGTGTGGATGTGTATAAGTGTGTGTGTGTGTGTTTGTGTGTTTCACTGGCAGACATTGCCTGTTAACGCTCTGGGTGAGATAGACAGACGGATATATGGACCTGCCTGATGAGGATCTCTGTCTTTATATGTCCAGACAGGATGCTGTTCGTGATTTTCCTTCAGTTTTCCATGGGTGACAGAGAGGTCTTGCAGTGTACGTGTGTGTGTGTGTGTGTGCAAATGTGTTACTGAGAGCTTTTCCCCATTGTCTTCATTGTGTATACAATCTATATACTAACGATGTGAGTCTAAGTCCTATCGCTATGTGTGGGTGTAAGAGAGTGAAAGTACCCAAGTGTATACATAACTATGTGTGTGTATGCATCACAAGTGTATAGCTAACTCTGCATATGTGTGTATGAGTGAATGTGTGTGTGTGTGTATGAAGAGACAGAGCAGAGTCACGCAAGCCCCATATTAAAAGCTTAAGCAAACCTTCCCTACGTTGATTAAACCCGTGATAGCTCTAGCAGCTGGCCCATTTGCCCTTAATGCAGTACAGTAATATAAAACAGCCTGCCCCGAAAAAAAAAATGAAGGAGGAAAAAAAAGGGAACTATATATACACACTCACACTATTTGAACTCCAGCCAAGCCAGACTCACCCCTACCAGCTAAAACTGCCAGGCCACTAATAATTACAGTGAAAGGCCTTAAAACTTCAATTAATGCTTGCCACGGGTCAAGGCTGATTACTTAATTTGTGGGCCTTTAATTTGCAAGAGTGAAGTCTCGCATAATCGTGAAATTGCAACTTCCAGTGACACAGACACAGTGCAAGTGCTCCTGGGTTTTTTTTTTTTTTGTGTGTGTGTGTGTGTGTGTGTGTGTGTGTGTGTGTGTGTGTGTGTGTGTTGATGGGGTTACACAGAGAAGTAGAGAATAATAAAAAAGCAAACTGGGGATGTAATTAAAATAGAACATCTGACTAATGGGAGGAAAATGGGATGGAGCACATCAATGGGGTGGAAGAGCTAGAGAAATAGATTCACTGAGTTAGTCGCCACACACAGACACACACACACACACACACACACACACACACACACACACACACACACACACACACACACACATGGGTTGTGTGGTGGTGGGGGAGGGTGGAGAGGGTGTAGGTGGGGAAACCCAGCAGAGGGATAGTCTGTGTCAGTTGAGCGTTTGGTGCAGGCCAAAGAAAGGTCAGCTGGCCAGAGAGACTCAGAGACTAGCCGATCAGTGCTGTGTCAAGTGATAACTCCATTGGAAGCTGTGTGCACAGACACACACACAGATACAAACACACACAAGCAAAAAGAGGGGGAAATATTCTCCAGATGTAAACTGTCACAACCCACCTATCCACCTCACCATCTCCCCCCAGATCAGAGCCTGTCAGTTGAAAAGGAGCGATTGCTTTGGTCTGGGGGCAGTGGCAGCAGCAGCGGCAGTGGCAGTGGATGAAACAGACAGAGCCCTGGGCTCACATTAGACAGCCCCTCGGCCCGGGCAGAGAGAGAGACAACGCACAGAGTGAGGAATTTAGGCAATGCTTGTGACGCACTTCAGTCACATTCTAATTTAATCAAGTTTGCCCTGGTGAGTCTTCATGCACTACCTCCATGTGAGGCGATAAGAGCTCAGGATTGGCCGCAGATAAAAAAAAAGCCCCCACCCCCTCTCTGCACCCCACCCCAACCCCCCTTTCGAACCCCATGCCTCTGCCCCCTTCCCTGCATGGCGTCTGATATCCACCCACCGTCTGATGCTTGAGAGTTTATCCAGAGTTTTCACCTCATCCCTTCTGCATGTAATTTCTTGTGTAATTTGTTTTCAATTACAGACCCTATATGGCATGGGATGGGGGTTCTGAAATATCTTCCAAATGTCAAACATCTTTTAAGCACAAGTAAGCCTGGAAATGTTACTGTTATATAAAACCCAGCTGTCGAGTGTGAGTGTATGTATGTATATGTGTGTATGTGTATCCATGTGTGTGTGTGAGTGTGGGTGTGGGTGTGGGTGTGCCTGTGTGTGTGTGTGTGTGTGTCTGTATGTGCATGTGGTGACACTGCTAGGCCTCGTGCCTTTCGGGGCCCAACACTGCAGCCGGTCAGCAGAAACGTTCCTGTCCTTCCTTCAGTTATGTTATCATGCCTTTCGGCAAAGTCGGTGCCCCCAGATGCCTCCTCCTCTATGGGGCTAGTGTCTCAGGGTTTTCTGGTCGGTTGGTGCTCTATTCTCACCCCTGATGCTAAGGACTTATCTAAGCGGCTGTGTGAGAGAGATGCTCTCGTGTGTGCTGAGCAAAAAGAAAAGAGTGTGTCTTATCTAACTGTCAATCTCACCTCAAACCACATGCGCACAGTTGCTCGTAAAACAAACACACACGCATGCACACTCAAACACATACACACACACACATACAGAAATACACTGTCAATTTCTCTCTCTTTCCACTCTCGTAACCATAAAGACACATAACTGTCTCTGGCTTCCTCCTTTCAGGGAGAGGCAAAATAACTGCAATAGCATGAGAGGATAGTGGAAGGTTGATAGAAGGTTGTCAGTGTTGGGAATCTGGACTCAATATATGCTGCACGCGAACACACATGTGGCACAGCATGTGGTAACCTCTCTACTTAAGGACAGGCAGTACTAAGCACATACACACACAGCCACACACATTCTAGATAGTTTCAGACTCAAGTACAGACTTGGCACTGATGTAACTAATTTCTGCAAGGTCTACACCAGATCTGGGCCAAATCCATTCTTAAATGGAACAGGAGAATGAACTCATAACTGATGTGCCAGTCAGTTAAAAATAAGGACATATTTACCCCAACACCCCCCCCAGCCCCACACACAAATCCAGCCCACAGACTCAAGACACACACATACACATACACACACACACACACACACACACGCACACACACACACACACAGATGTGCCTCAGTATCAACCCATAATGCACCATAAATGGTCCTGGGGCAGGGGCAATCTAACATGAGATTCATCGTACATCATACATTTTTTTTCTCTTTTTTTACCCTCAATCCTGATTACTGACTGTAATCACAGTCCTGGGGTCAGTCTAAAAAGGGTTAGTTCTATCTTTGGACTCGGTTGTGCCTTGAATGGTGGTCAGGACACCTCAAGGACCATGAACTGTTGACCTAGAAGTGAAAATCCTTCTATGAGTGGGGGAAAATGTAATGAAGATTGGAAAAGTAATCTTGAGTATTTAGACCTATTGAATATGGGAGGATTTAAAATATCAGGTTTTTGTTTTGTGTTTTCCTAGAGCAGAAGTGCTTTTTCAGTTAAAGAGTAAGTGATCAATGGATTGAATGGGTGCGTGAGGGATGTCCAAAGTGTTGCCTTGAAACTTATGTTACTGTTCAAAAACCTTTATTTTAATTCCCTCGAGTGGGGATGAATGCATAGGAGAGCAATAACATCTTCAATAAATGATAGAAAACAGGCGGAGCTGAGCTTTGAGCAAGGCCAGCCAATAACCCCATGTGGAAAACGTGTGTATAACAGAACAAGTGACGAGGTTTTGTTTCCTCGCGTCTCACAATGTATTTTTTAAAACTTTGCATGGGCGGAAAGTACCTCAAGGATCTATCTGTGAGGATGTTTTAATATCAGCGCACCGAAGCGTACAGTATGCTCATGTCCAGTGTGCATCTGAATGGCACTACATGATCGGATGCTCTTTTCTTTTTTTATTTCCCAATTTTGAAAGATGGAGAACAGTAAAGGTTGTGTGGGAGCAAAGTGCTAGTCACTATTACAGATGTGATACAAGAACACTGACAGTCATTATTTGGTTTCAAGAGGGCCTTTTTAAAATTGTTACTGATGTTCTGCATGAGGTGCTTCATCATCATTATCTAAAAGAATACCATAAAAACATCCCATAATGGATCAATATGCTCACAATCATGTCCTCAAAATGTTTTATTGAATGTACATGTCTTGTCAGACTATTACATTATTATGGTCTGGCCTTGTCAGTCCAGCATTCTATAGCTTCTCATTTGGGTCATTTAACTGGTGTTTTTATTTCCTAAGTGTAATTGTGTCTTGCTGGGAGAATGTACTATATGTTTTTTTATGAAGCAAACTCTCATAACGGTTGGTCTTGAAGCTCAGAGGTAAACTGGAGGCCACACAGGTACTACAGATGAGCAAATCAGATCTTTCCTCCTCATTGTACCCTCTATCCGCGGCTGATACAAATACGTATAAACACGAATAAACTTCATCAGGCCCCGCTGCTACAATTCTTATAGGATAAGTGCTGGCAAAAGCCTCTTAGCCCGGGCTAAATACAAGTCATCCATTTATGCATGCTCTTTCATTTACCCAGGCTCAGGGAAGCCAGTGCTCCATAATCATTTGATTGGAAGCATTTTCTGTGTGTATGTGTGTGTGTGTGTGCGTGCGTGTGTGTGTGTGCGTGTGTGTGTTGTGCCTCACTTTTCCAGGCTGAGATGGGTTAAAGCCTAGTGATCTTAGAAGTGAAACCGACAGGCTGCACAGCATAGATAACAGCTCAGACAGCCGATAAGACCACCGTCAGTCTCCATTGCCCCCCACCCCCTCAATCACCAAAAAGAAGGAGAGAGAAAAAAGATGCATGGCATTTTGCCCTGCTAAAAAAGCATGAAGTATGCAATTTCAGGGGAGACAAATCTGGTTGGGTGACTTTTAGGGTTGTGTGTGAAGGGGTAGTGTGGGGAAATGGTAAGAAATGTGTAAGAAATGGGAGGGCAGAGGCATGTGTGTGTATGTGTGTCTGTGTGTGTGTGGGGGGGGTGTATTTTGAATGAACACTTTTAAGCATCTCATATATAGATAAGGAGGACATGAAGAAGCAATTTTCAAATGATGTCAGCCGAGGCATGCTCACTAAATCTGCCTTTAGTTGCCACGTGTGTGCACTTCCAATGTGCTTTTTCAAACCAGCCCTGGATCACAGCTTTGTGTTGAGGTTGTGGCAATCAGCAGGGAAACACTGGAAATATGATGAAAACATTCACAGATGTGACCTTCTTTTGGGAGGAGACATCCTTCAAGCCATCCAACTCCCCATAGCATAACTATGTTTCATGCAGAGATCACTGCTGTGATATTAAAAGCAATTAAACTGATTGGGAACTAAGAGAGCAGTGTAGAGCACAAAGACAATCTTGTCACCATTAATTTAGTCTCGTCATTAGGTTGGTTCCTTATATGTGAGCCAATGCAATCAAATCAAATAAATAAATAAATAAAAATAAAAAATTGAAATGCCTGAGCTGGTGGAATGAACATCACATTTATAAGGGAAAAAGTGTGTGTTTGTGTGTGTGTGTGTGAGAGAGAGAGAGAGAGAGAGAGAGAACAAAACAATATGGGAACATGAAGAACATGTTAGCCTGGCCTTGCCTTCCTTGCACTTCCTCTTGATTATCATCTCCCTACAGTGCTTGTCTGGATTTGATCCCATTGAGCTTGTTGTCTAAGGAGGCATTTTTACTTGTCCAATCAGCGAACAGAGGGAGGGGTTGAATTCAGAGCTAGAATGCTATTAGTCAAGACAAGCTATCAGTCTTTTTAAACATAAACACCTCCAGCAAGCAATTGAATCTCACTACCGAATGTCCAGACCCTCTGTACGAAGCGAAAGTGTAGAACGAGGGTCTGGTTTTATACCAGGCTACGAAACCTTAGCTATCAACTTAGTCAGATGCCTATGGACAATTACATTGCAACCAGCAACTATGGTTTTGGGAAACTCACCCCAGACTAAGAAAAATGCAAAATCAATAATGAGCTTGAAAATAGACAGTCTAAGACTACATACAGGACTGGCTTGAATTGTCCTATTGGCGTTTGGTCATCAGAAACATCCTGAACTCCTCAGGTGTCCTCAGCACACATATACCATGTGTGCAACAAGGATAGTGTACTGCAATTCCTGGAACATGTACAATACCTATGGTAGAAGAAGGTCATTGTGACCAATACAAAAAGTTCTCACTTGTGCGTTCTTTGTGTCGTAGCAGATCGTCAAGGAAACAAAGTGACGGCCTTCAAAGTGCCAGGCCTCGTTAGGACAATCACGTACGATTAAAAGGCGAACGCTCAGGTCCATTGTGAGTGCACACACCTTCAGACATGTTATGTAAATAAAGGATTTTCCTCCACTAATCCCTCACTCAAAGCTTACCGGATTCCACAACGTGAGCGCATGCACGCACGCACACACACACACACACATACATAAAGACACAGACACACAGCACCGTAGTGACCCAGAGAGAGTTTCTGCTGTGTTACTCTGAGGTCATGGAGTTTAAAGCTCATCCAATTAGGTCACGGTTTGAGACAATAATGTATGAACTGGTGAACTCCCATGTGAACAGACACACACAAACACACGCATGCACACATACACACACACAAACATATAATGCATGCATTTGTAACTACCACTTGAAGGCCTATGGGTTGTTCATGTCAGTATCATCCCCTAACCAACCCCCCTCCCCAACCATGAAAATGTCCAAAAATATACACCCCATGTTGTCAGTTTCTTTCCTTTGAAAGCTTCTTCCAATGGAGCAAATAGCTGGTGAATGTGTTTGGATAACAATAGGAGACACTTCTGAGTGAACTGACCCCCAGCAATGCAAAACATTATGTAACAAATTATGTAACAAATTACTTGAGCTCACAAGCGAATATTTGAGATCACTGTTTCTGTGTGCCCAGCTTTAGTTAGTTAGTTAGTTTTTGGTTGCAAGTGCTTGTAAAGGTAGCAGTCCCCGTGGTGTGGGTGAGAGACAGAGGGCTAAAAGTTTTGTGTTTAGCTCATGTTTATGTGAACATTCCCCAAAATATTGACCTAGCTCAGAGTCTGGCCCAGTACCCCTGAGAGATACAGACCTACAGTGGAGCCTACGGCAAGGTGAACCCCCTCCATCTCATTACATCTCTGCGGGTAAGCACACACACATACACAGATACACACACATTCACAAACATATACACACACCCACACACACACACTCACTCACTCACACATTACAAGCAGAAAGTGTGTGCTGCATGTATATTACTGTTTCTACTTTTCTTTATATATTTTCTTCAAGATGAAGGGTATATTGCAGACCATTTCAGTCTCTCTATTTTCAAACTTCATAGTTGTTTCATGTGGATTATTCCATAATATATTTGGAAGCCTATATACAATATAGGGAAGGTGAGGACAACAGACAGTAAATGGTATGACTGCCATAGGATAAACAGTTTTGGGACAATATGCATAGACCTGCAAAGTCCACTAAAGAAAGCCCCCAATGCAGCATGCAAGATCATGCTACTGTTGAAGCACCACATTACATATAAAGGCCTTTTTACTGCCTTTTCTCCCCATTTGTCAATAATGTTTGTTCCAATATTCATCAATGGCGAAATTATTCATTCTGTGGAAAAAACTCAACTCGCAAGACCTTGTCTTGTGTATCTATAAATGATAAAGAACAGTGATGTTTTATAAATACAACCTACTGCCCATGATCAGCATTCTTCATAATTCAACGAGGGTCCGAGTTACAGCGGGATCGTAAGTGGCTCTGCTGTAGAGCATGAAGTCTGAAGTACAGTATAATGGTAAGGAGAAGAGGAGCGGAGAGTAGACCACCCTCAAGTTGTGAAATATGGTGTTGATTACCACAAGGCGGAAGCGGGTGTAGTGTGCCTCGAAGCCTGGCCATAATGGGACCCTCTGATAAGCACACACAATGGAAGAGAGCATCTCCATTTGTTGGGATAAGCATTACAACCACAATCATTTCTCTCTTTCTCCTCGTTTGTCACAAAGAAAAGAGAAGGAAAAAGAGAGCGATAGAAAAACTAGAGAGAGAGAGAAAGAGAGAGAGAGCAAATTTACTCCCGAAAGAGAGTGTGTGTGTGTGTTTTTTTTTTCCTTCCTCCTTTCCTCCCATGCAGCCAAACACAAAAGGAAGTCATGGTGCCTCCTGCGAACAGAACAGTTAATTAAAGCACGTCCCATCGAGAGCATCTGCGTCGAGAAGCACACAGATCCGGCTAGATGCATGGATCGTTTGACACAATCAGAAGCAGCCATGCATCAATTAATGCATAATTATGCATAAATAAATGAAATGAGAAACATGGATGGAGGCGAAAGAGGGAGAAAGAGGGAGAGAAAAGAAAAGAAAAAAAACAAGAAAAAAAAAAGATTTATAGCAGTTGTATCTTTATGACTGATAAACAAAGCAATCGATCAATATCTTCACAGACAAGAAGGCAAGAACATGGCTGTCCAACGTTTTTGGGGGCAATGATGCTCTTCCTCATATGCTTAACCCACATGAAGCTTCTCCATGTAAATTAATTGCACTTAGGGAAAAGGTGACAGACTGCTGTCCGTGATGCAGAAATGATAAAATGTTTCACGGCATATGAGGCAACCATCTCAGTCCTCAGCAATGCTCCACGTTGATTAGCAAGCTTCCATGTGAAGTGTGAAAGTGTGTGACACTCTGTGTGTGGGTGTGTGGGTGTGTATGTGTGTGTGTTAGTGAGTGGGGGGTGGTACAGGGATTTATTACTATTTTCCTACCCCTGTTTTTACCGTGGGTTTTGAATTGGCCCACGTGCTGGCAGAATTTTATCACTTTGCAGTTACTGAGGCCATCAGTGCTAAAATCGCACGCTGAAAGCACATCAATCTAATCCATAGGACATGTTTAACTGGCTCACCTATTAGAGTGGACCGGGTAGGGGCCACTCATAAAAGACAAATGCTCACCCCAATCTACTGACCTGAAAAACAACAACACCCCAATACTGTGAAATGATATGTGATGAAACATTCAAGATGAAAGCCATTCCCTATACGTACAGTAAGTCCATGTGATTTCAGAATTTGTGTTATTCTATGTAAGCTACAAGGATAGTTACCATAGCCACGAGATATTTTCAATATCCTTTTTTTATTTTCTTGGAAAGCTTTTTGTGTATTGACTGTACAGATCAAAGTTATAGCTGTATTTAAACATTCAACACTTGTTATTTCCTGCTCTACTATGCTGTAAACATAATGGGTGCAGTTAAAAACACTTGGACAGGCTATGCACATGTGAACGGACATATTTTATCTCTTGAACTCCTGATCACACATAAACACATTCAGTGATTCAAAAGCATACACACGTTCACACACACACACACACACACACACACACACACACACACCATGTCCAGATGAGCTCACCAGATGTCTCGGCTATCCTCTGGCTAAGGACACAGGCAGTGCCCTTGCTTATGGCTAGATGCTGCTCTCTTAATTTGTTAATGTACACGTTTTAGACCCATCCCAATTAGGGGGTCAGCCGGCATCCCACTCCAGGGACAACGTTTAACCCCCAACGTTTCCCCCCAACATTTAACCACTTCACCCGTAAATTACACCAACACTACCAAATGGACACAGAGTCTGACTTGGGACGAACACTTTATGTTGTTTTTTTATGTTATGTTTTTGTGTTTTTTATTAGGACAAAGGGGGGAAAATAGATGGGGTGATCTAATTTTATCTAGCAAGGGGATGGAGGGACATAGGTGCAAGAGCGAATGAATGAATGAAAGAAATGAGATGAAATTCCTTGGCAACAGTTGCCAAGGCATTTCAGACAGCTTGCATCACGTCGTATCCTGGGTGTATGTCCCTAATCAACCCTAAATTCAACTCCTATCCCATCCTCATCAACCCAAACCATCTCACCTCTGACGCCCCCGCTCACCAAAAAAAAAAAACAATGCAAAAAAATTAAAATCTAACAAAATAAACAAATTAATAAATACATATATATAAATACACACACACACACACACATATATATATTCTTCTCTTGCCACAGATGCAGAAAAATCGGAGCACATCTGATCGATCCACTTCACTGGTAAGTTTATGTATTAACCTAAATTACTGACTGTCAACACATCATCAAAAGGAGAAAGAGGGGGAAAAAAACTGCATATTTTTCACAAGATAAAATTCCAAGGTCAATAATGGAATAGTAATTTGAGATAATTGGCCAAATGCGAAGTTTGCATCAACATGCTGTGCTTGCATGCAGACTCCCTCCTCAACCTTCGGCTTCTCCCAGAGATCACAGCTTCAAAGCAAAACTTCTTCTGTGCCTGCAGCACCTCTGGACCTTTAGCTGTAGTGGTTAGCTTAGCGTCCTCCTCATTTTTTTCCCTTTCGTGTGCAAAGGGTTGGTTAGCAACAGGAGGCCCCACTCTCCAGCAGTCTGTCTGTCTGTTGGTTTCTCGGGCAGTCTGTCTGGGGATCTGGGTCTTAGGTCTCAGGTGGTGCGACCTGTGAACCAGCCTAAGCCAATCAGAGTTGATCTCCACCCACGCCTGCAGCTGCCCCGTGTCTAGTTCTCCCGTGACACACACATCACACACACACACATACACACACACCACACACATACACCATCAGGGCCCCCCATTCTTGGTTTAATCCCATTGACTACGAGGGCCAATCCCATGAGCCTTTGCGGCATGCAGCCTCCATCTGACCCCAGACTGATACATATTTGAGGAATTAAATGAACGCTAGTTCTAACACAATGAAACCCGTGCCGCCCGCCACTCCGCGCCACCGGACCGGGCTTTTGAAGATTTCTTTTCTTTTTCGGTCCATTTCATGAGCTTACAGTAAAGAATGACTCTTGGTGCACATGAGCAAACACCATCCTTCCTCTCTGAGCCCTGGTCTCTCTCTCTCTCAGCCCTGTTCTCTCTCTCTCTCTCTCTCTATCTGCCCTGCTCTCTTCCTCTCACTCTCATTCTCTCTCTCTCTCTCTCTCCCTCACACACACACACACACACATACACACACACACACAAACTAAGTCTCTCTTTAATTCTGCACACCTACCCTGTATGTTATATTTTATACAACTGACAAGAGTAAACTGACCCTGGTCTGCTTTTTTATATCCACTAACCGCCACCACCATCACCACCTCTTCCACAACCATGTACACGTAATCTCTCTCTCTCACACACACACGCTTCACACGCACACACACACATACACAAAGACTTACCACCACCTTTCTCTGTGAACAAGAGAATGTCAAGACAAGGTCAGACTGCCTTCCAGGGGCGAAAGAAAGCATAAGGACAGAGAGAGAGACAGACAGAATGCTAGTGTGTGTAGTGTGTGTGTGTGTCTGTGTATGTGTCTGGCCTCTGGGTTTTAACCCCTGTTTTCTCCCGGCCATCTGTGGAGCTGTCAGGGAGGGTTATGACAGGGTTACGATGGGGTTACGACAGGGCAGGCCACTCAGCGGGAGGGGGGGCGTCGCCCCTGACACCGTCCGTTAGTTAGTGAGTTAGTGCCGCCTGACACCCAGTCCAGACGCAGGACAGCCGACACACTGCTCTCCACCATAGACCTGGACGACCCACTAGGGCCGAATAAGAGAATAAAAGATAGATAGACAGATAGAGAGAGAGAGAGAGAAAGAGAGAGAAGGGGGTGGGGGGTAGAAATGAGAGAGAATCTGACAGTTTGTCAGATTTCAGCACAGGAGCCTTAGCCCTGAGTCAAGGCTCACAGCAGGATTTCAAATGACACTGAAATCGACCAGCTCCTGAAAGAAAAGCATTTTCAACTTTAGCGGATCCATTTCTTTAAAAAAGAAAGAAAAGAAACAAATGCATTACATTTGTAATGTATTACTCACTAGTTGTTGAAAAACACATTCGTATAAATTTGATTTAATTATATATTTTATTTAATTTTTATAGTAAGTTAATGGACAGTATGTTTTAGGGAGAGCAGGAGGAGAATGTAGGTCTTGAGGAGAGAGCGAGGCCTGTGCTAGGTGCTGGGTGCTGGGTGCCTGGTGTTGGGTTGTTACATTACCAGTCTGCAGTTTCTCACTTTCACATGCAGCACCGCAGGCTTGCGGATGTCAGATACATGGCTGCCAAAAGTCACGGCTTCTTTGGAGCCAAATGCACTTTTAACACTGCATCCATACACACACACTCACTCACACACACAACCCCCCCCCCCACACACACACACACCTACACACACACCCACACACACACACATACACATATACCTGTATATATGCTCACAAGTAAATATACAGACTTTACATAGCACCGATTTTACACACTTTTAATCACACTTTTAATTTTTACACAATTTTAATCACACTTGCAAAGACACACACACACACACACACACACATAGACCCAATGCTAAGCACAAACACTCACATGGCGGTTGCACCTTATTGCAAGTCCTAACCACAGCCTTTCACTCAGATGATGCTTTTTTCTGTTGCTATACCCAAGCCTTCTCTCCTCCCTCTATTCTCTATCCCCTTCTCTCGCCCACTCACTCTCCCGGCCTTCTCCATATCCCTTTCTTCTCTCTCTCCCCATCTTTCTGCCCCTCACTGCTCCTGCTCCCCTTCCCCTCTCTCTCTCTCTCTCTCTCGCTCCGTCTGTCTCTCTCTCCCCATCTTTATACCACTCACTCCTCCTCCCTCCCTCTCTCTCTCTCTCTCTCTCTCTCTCCCTCTTTCTCCTTCTCAGATGAGTCTGACTGCAGTAGAAGAGTGGTGACAGCTCCTCTCTGGCACACCTCACCAGGTGGCACCGGGTCCCGCTGGCACCTCATGCCAACACTCGCCGTGCAAGCAAACAGGAGAGGCGAGGGAGGAGGAGAGGCAAGGGAAGGAAGCGACGGCGCATGGCGCTCCCCGCTCTGTGCCCCGCTCGCTCAGCGGCGTAATGGCGGTTTAATCGCTTGACCACCCTGGGCCCGCTCCGAGCGCTGGACGCCGTCCAACCTCGCAGGCCTCGGCCGCCTACCCGCCCTCCCTGTAAATGTCCACACCTCCGAGGTGTTCACAGCATTAACAGGCACAATGTGTAGCTTTTGCAAGCCAAAAAGGACAGAACCCTTTCCAGGTTTGTGCTAGAATAATAACACCCTTTATGTTTTTTCACCCTCTCTCTTTCTCTCTCTCTCTCTCTCTGTGTGTGTGTGTGTGTGTGTGTGTGTGTGTGTGTGTGTGCGTGTGCATTAGCTTTCAGAATCACCTTCTCTATTCAAAGTAAGCCATCCATATCCGCTATCATCTTGAAAGGGCATTTAGCACACAACACTGACTACTGCATTCACTGGTAAGGTGGCCTTGTTGGCTTCAGACATTCACTGGCATGTACTGAAGGACGCTGGAAAGAGTGGCTTGTTTTAGACTGAAGGCTGTCAAGTCTTTGTGCAGTTTGCTTTCATTTGACTGAGATGGTGAGCAGGGCCAAAGGCACACACACGCACGCGCGCACACACACACACACACACACACACGCACACACACACACACACGTACACACACACATATGCACAAAAAGATGTTGGATTGAGTCTGACTTCCATTTGTAAAAATATGACAACAAAAAGCAAAATGGCTGACCTTCAAACAGGAGCTTATTAGACAATGGAGAAAAAGGAAGTTCTTCTCTGGTGCTTTTGTAAGGCCACCAGAAGAGCACAGATATAAATGGTTATTTCAGTGTTTATCCTTGTTTGACCCTGATGTCTTCATGTTTTGGGGGGGTCATGGATAGTTTTGGGGTCACATGTTTTTTTAGGTTTTTGGCTCAAAACTCCTGAAGGTCCCTTAGGACTTGAATACGAATGCATATTGACTTCCCTCTACTCTAACAGACATAGACACACACAGCCATACACACCCACACACACACACATACACACACACACATACACAAATGCACTCTCACACACACACATAAACACACACACATACACAAATGCACTCTCACACACACACACACACACACACACATACACACATAAACACACACACATACACAAATGCACTCTCTCACACACAGAATCACTTCATTAAACACACACTAAATGGCAGACATATCAAATGTGTCCTCAAGCACATTGACTCAACCTATATAAACGTATATGATGCATATGAGCATTTGTGGTCTTTGGGGCATTTCAGTATACGTAAAAACCAATGTAAACAGCAGAAGCAGAATATACTACAGGTTAAAATGCATAAATATATGTCAACATCTGGATTCACCTTTGACTCTGAGCTATTTTCGAACATCTTCCCAGCCATCTCTCGTCAGTGGGCCATAATTTATGAAGACTAGCTTGTTCCCTGGTGCATAAAACCATTGCAAATCTGACCCTGTTCCCTCCAGTTGCACTCTTTAGCTCTGACAACAGACTCCAGAAAAGCCCCCAAACAAACACACACACACACACACACACACACACACACACACACACACACACACACACACACACAGGCCTCTCCCCAGACACACCCATGACCTTGCCTGCAGGGATGTGTATGTGTGTGTTTGTGTTTGTGTGTGTGTGACAGATAGAAAGACAGAGAGAGTACAGTTTGTGTGTGGTGTGTGAGAGTATGTCGGTGTGAGAGAGACAGTGGGAGAACAGAAAAAGAGAGAGAAAGAGAGTGTGTGTATGTGTGTCTGTTCTGGGCAGCTGTGCATGGGAGATGTTCCAGGTAATGAACAAGGCTAATGACTGACGCTTTGTTAGGCAGGGCAGTTGAGGAAGGCACCTCAGCTTATTCATGAGGCTTTGCCATGGCATATTCTGGGCACGGTCTCTGCTATAAATACAACTCACCTGGAAATCTGGCCAACGATGAAAATAGAAGTATAGGAGTGGGAAGAGGGGTATAAATGAAAGATGATGTGTTGCCAGGGCTTTAAAAAGAAAACAAGTGCCATTTCTGCACACCTGCAGGCAACATAAACCATGGCTACTTCTATCTTAGTAGAGGGGTGTGCTAAATGTGGCCTTTGCGATGTCACAATAGTGTGTCTCTGTGCGTGTGTGTGTACACGCACGTGTGTGTGTGCGTGTGCGTGTGTGTGTGTGTGTGTGTGTGTGGTGATGTCACGGGATGTCAGGATGGAAAATGAATTCTGTGTAACAGAGGAAAAACATGACAATTCCACATGCCAACATCATGTCCATTTTTTCCTCTCTCTCTCTTCTTGTTTTGAGCTAAAAGTAGACAGAATGACAGAGCAAAAACTGTCAGCTTGAGCAGTGTTGTCTCTCTGACTCCCTCAGTCAGAGCACTCTCTCTCTCTCTATCTTTCTCTCTCTCTCTTGAAATATAAAAGATATTCAGACTCTAGGTGAACTTTTGCCCTAACTTCCTGTCCCTGGCTCCACCCTGTGGGCCTTTGGATTTTAAAATAGACCGACTCCAAACACAGCAAACCGCTGCTACAAAAATCCCCCATGAGGTCACCAGAAGCCCAGCAGGTCCAACTGCCGGCTCGGCGAGGGCTTATCTATAAGTACATGCGCTGTGAGCAAATACTACACACTGTTTTTAACTGCAAAACCAAAGAAAAGGAAAATAGAAAGAACACACAAACATACACACACACACACACCTACACACACACAGATTCAAATGGAGACAAACATATATACGCAGAGCAACATACAACATCCAGATGCGCGTGCACGTGTGCACACACACACACATACATGCAAATGTTTCATTTCATTTACATGAATTTATTCATTCATGTCACTTATTCTTCCCCATCAACAGACTGCCCCTATCTTCATTTACATTAGAACACCTGAAACGTTCTTGCAGTCACCCCATAAGCAAGTGGTCATAAGCAAAGCTATTCAAAGGAGCAACCCTTTCCTAGATCAAATGCAGCGGTGATTGTGTTCATCTGGTCTTATTATTGTCGCTGGTTTTCTACTGAGGCACGATGATGATGATTCCATAAAGTATTTGAATGGACCGTTTGTCAGACGCACTTGCATGCAAATAATCCTAAATCAGGGCGTGTAGCGCACAGGGGTATCAGCGTCTGATGTCGCCTTGGCAGAGGGGGGCTAATTTGTGTGCGGAATGGCCCTGCGAGAGTTTATGGGTCAGTAAAAACGTTAGAAGAAGTAATGTTTTATCCAGTGGGGTGGGGGTGGGGGGCTTTGTGTGCAAAGCGTCTAATGATTTACAGTGTGCATTTGCCAGTGATAAAGCCATTGTAACTGAGAGAATGGCGGAGACGTCTGTATGTATTATTCATACTATGGTATTTAACAATGACTTTTTGTGTTCTCGGACTTAATTGTGTGGGCTGTCAAACAAACAGTAATCAGCCAATGCTGGAATCCATCCATTAAATTTAACAGTCTCTCGCTGTCTTTGAGCACATTAAACTCTGCCCTCACCGCCGTGTTGGGGTGATGCAGTCAACTGCTGGTGTTGAATCTAAAAACACTTCTCATCTCCAACCAACGGTTTCCCCACATGGCAAGTTAAAACAAAAACACAACTCTCTATGCAAAACCTGTGGCACAACCAGATACATTTGCCTATATTATAATGTACTGCTGTTCTGGGAACAGCATTGAAGGAGAGAATGGGTGTCAGTTTTAGAGGCAACATTAAGGGTTGTGGAGGTAAACCTAGTTGAGTGCATGTTGCAGACACACACTGTAAACTCACTCCACTCAGCCATACTAAATCCCTTTAGCTGACTTGTATTTCTGTTTGATCGGTAAACTTTCCATTTTGTTCAAGTGGTCCTGCTTCACATCCCAACAAGAGAATTGCTCACACGTTTCTCGGCGCTCTCAGCCTTCGCTAGGCTGATTAAAGGATATAATTGATTAGACACAGTAAGCGGGATGAGGAGATGAACGCTGATCAGTTTGATTGAGATTGGCAGATGAATAAAATGGATTGGATAGACTTCTTTTACGCATGAGAGGCCAGGAGAAGCAACATGTTGGTAGACTATAGAAAAAGCTAGAAAAAAATGAGATCCGATTAAAGAGTTGGGAAAAAAAAAATGCCTTTTTCTTTTTCTATTTTTTGAGTGGATGAGTTCATTGGCACCCAAATTAGCCAGCCATGACGTCACGCAAGGCCAAGCCGAGAGCCAACAAAGACTGTCAGTGTGTTTCAGAAATAACCCCATGATGACTATTAAATATTACATTTCTTTACATAGACCCCAGCGATATTTTAGGCACTTGTTGTTGATTCTTGTTTCTAACATCCGTTAAACCAAAGGAACTCAATGTCACCAGTTAGCCTTTGCCTGGAGCTGCTGACATTAGAATCTGGTCAGTTTCACCTGTGTCTGTTGGATCATCTGACGGATATTAAAAGGCCAGTTATTTTTACAATATTCCCAAGAACATTTGTGATTGTTTGGCCATTTACAAGGCTGTGAAAGCAAGGAAGTTGCTAAGTGGAGAGTTGAAGAAGTGGTGGGAAGGGTTTTGTGGGGGAGGAGGAGGAGGAGAGAAAAAGGAAAAATAAATCAGATAAAACGAAACGGCTGCTCTGCTCTCTTGCATGAAGGCTCAAGGAAGCATTTCCTCTTCTGTGTCCAGCAGTCAATTCCCCCTCTCAGTGTGTCTACTGTGTGGCTTACTGTGGGAGTCTGTGGTCTCAGAAGGAAAAAACAAAACACAAACAGTGTGTGTGTGTGTTTGTGTGTGAGAGAGACAGAAAGAGAGAGAATCATGTTTGAGAGAGCACTGAATGTCTGTGTCTTTTAGTTTGTGAGTGTGTGTCTGTGAGAGTTTCTCTTATTTAGAATGAGAGATAGACAGATATGGACAGAAATCATGTAATTGTTAGCATAAATACTTCTCTAATTTGTGTGTGTGTGTGTGTGTGTGTGTGTGCATATGTGTGCGTGTATGAGTGCGTGCTGCAAAACCAGGATGTGGACATGTCAGGACTAATCCCCACCCCCACCGCTACCCCCTCCTCCTCCTCCCCCTTGTCTCCTTCCTCCTCTCCTTCTTTCCCCACTATGGAGCTGCACCGCCTCTGTGGCCTCCCACTCAGAGGATTTGCACGGCAAGGCCCGGGTTTCATTATCGGGAGCAAACATGGACCCACCACAGTCAGCACCTCCCTCCAGCCTGGAGAACAGAGAGAGGGGGAAAAGAGAGAGAGAGAGAGAGAGAGAGCATGTGTGAGTGACTGACTGAGTGTGTGAGAGAGAGAGAGAGCTTGGTCATAAAGGAACAACAACAGTGAACACACACACACTTCAAACCTGCAGTTTTTAGTCTCTCACAAGTACCATATTTTGATTGGCTGAGAATTTGAGAGGATCCTGCATGTGTCAAGGCTGTGTGAGTCCTGGCGACTGACTTGTGATGGATCAGTGGTTGGGTCTTTAAATGATCCCAAGTTCAGCATTTTTATCTAGAGGGGGCAACACAGGGAAAGAGGAGGGGTTAAAAAAAATTACAGGATCATAAATCCACTCTTTAGTCAGGAACGGTTAACACACATGTTATTCTGAGGCTCTAAAGTCCTGAAAACCAAGCCTAGGTTTACAACACTGCATGGTAGATCCAAGAGTGATTGCAAACATAGTATATATCACACACACGGACACACACACACACCCACACACAAACACACACACAAACTCTATATAGGTCTGATGAGCAGCCCAGTTTTAAACATTGCCTTGGAGAGATCCTTTCATGGTCTCTTGACATATGGTACAGTAAGCACATCCTGCTAGCCACTTCAGCCACCACTCAAGCACAGGGGTATTTTTTCCATCTTCCTGAGAGAGAGTGTGTGTGTGTGTGTGTGTGTGTATGCTACATCTGTCAGGCAGTGATCTGCCACCCATATCTTTCCTGTGATCTGAGAGCCAATGTGGGAGTCAAGCGGAATATTACTGTGCAAGTGAGGCCTTGCCAAGAGACACACACACACACACGCACCACATGTTCGCCTGCTCAATGTCAAGAAACCACAAGAAAAGCAGATTCCCTGTGTGTTAGAAGGCAGAAGCAAGCTGTGCTATGTATGTGTGTATGCATGTGTGTGTGTGAATCTGTCTGTTTCGAATGGCAGGTAAAACCCCTGGATTAGGGATTACTCGCAAGCTCTTGTGAAACGAAAGGAAAGGCCGGTGAGGCCAGAATATCCCTTTGAACACAGCCTCCCAGACAATGCCAGGTAAGGCCCAGTTAGTCATCAGCCAACAGTAGAAACAATGGCAAACAGACATGCCTCGCCCTTCCTCTGCCTCTCTCTCTCTCTCCCTCCATCTCTTTTTATCTCTTTCTCTCCCTCTCTTTCTCTGTCTCTCTCTTTAAGTACAGGAAAGGCAGGGAAATGCGACAGAGGCCACAAGACAGAGAACCAAAAGCTGGGATTAACAGTGCCTTCCTCTGAAAATTTCCATGTAAACACCTCTGTCTCTGAAGATGTGTTTGCAGAATAGGGACACACACACAGAGTTAAAAAAGAGCCTTCAAATGCCATGTACACAACAAACTCCGCTATCTCATCAACCGAGGCTGCTTTTTGTTAGAGTAAGTGTAGGGCTAACACACAAACACACCAACAAAGAGGCCCACAGGGAATAGAAAGCACTGATCTAGTTTACCATCAACAAAAATACACTGTAGAGTTGGTGTTAAGATATTTCTGTTGACAAGGGTCTCTGGTTGTGCTGATGCCACAAATGTGTTTTTGTACCCGCCTGGAGAGTACCTTGTCTGGTCGCAACACGGCAGAAAAGGGCTGGGAGGAGAACAGGCAGTCAGGCGGGCAGCTATGCTCTCAACTAGGCCCCCCTGAGGGCAGGAGAAGTCCCCTGGCAGTGAGAGTCCACCACCCGATTATCCAAGACACACACACACACACTCACACATACTCACACACACAAAAACACACACACACACACACACACACATACTCATGCGCACAAACACACACACACACACACACACACATACTCACACACACATGTACTGTGCCATCCTCTGTGGCGTCAGCGACTGCAGAAGAAGACCATGGTCTGGAGTTCCTCACAGGCACCTCGCAGCCAGCGACGGCTGCCCTTATCTGGGGGGAAGGTGACGCCAAAAACAGGCAGATATCACAGAGGAGTGGACAGGGAGGGAAGGAGTGGAGAGGAGAGGAGAGGGGTTGCCATCCCCTGGGTGCAATTGAAAGCCCGTACCACCCCCCCTTCACACACACACACACACACACATCACCCAACCTCCCTCGAGTTCCGCCCTGAGTGTGGCACCATAGGAGGACCAGCTCCAACTATTGTCACTTTCATTTAATCATTCATTTAGCTATAATAGGGATCACGTTAATTGCACACATTGCTTTTCACATCTGATAAGAGCAGGCACTTTGCCATGTTATGATGATTTTAGGCACTCACTCACACACACACACACACACACACAAAGACAGACAGACAGACAAAAACACCAACACACACAAACACACACACATATACAAACCGAAGTATCAAGGGGGAAATGGTGAGCTCTGTGTGTGAGAGAGCTTCTCTCTATCTCTCTTTCTCTCTCTCTCTCTCACACACACACACCCATACAGGAACACAAACAACAAAGATGCAATGAGATAAGCTTTCAGGGCGTCTTCACAGCACATTATTTATTTTCTTCTTTTCTTTTTTTTCTTAAAATGTGGCACCGGTAACACAGATGGGGAACATGAAAGGCTCACATTAGTACAGTGAGGAGAGTGTCAAAGTTTCACCTCTCTCCTCAATTAACGCCTAAACTTTCTGCTTGGAAATATTCACACCGTCATTATCGGATGAGATGACAAGGAGTGTGTGTACGTGTGTGTAGGTATGTGTGTGTGTGTCTAGTGTGTGGTGTGTCATGTGTTTTAGAGGAGGAGGAGGGTGCACAGAGAAAAAAACTAATGTGAGCAGCCGAACACTGATACGATAAGATAAGATAAGATGTGATCTTTACAATTACAAGACAGTTACCACCCCCCCCCCACACACACACACACACACACACAAACCACACACATCATGCACACACACACCTCGCCCTAACCTCCTCTGCTCATGTTTACGATTGCAGCTTCAACTGCCAAATCAGAACATTTCTGCTGACAGCACAGATCTGTCATTGCACAGGCGTTGATTCATTGCTCTGCTTTTTGTGTTCATAATGCCAGTCGTACTCTGACAATCAAAAACAAAATGTGTCGTTTGATGAATAGATGAGGTTTACTAGAAGAAAAAAAACATACAACACCAACAGTTGTCCATCATGCGTTGGCCAAATGACTGACAGATGTTTGAATATGTCTCCACAGATGTGCGACAGATTAATTTTCTGTGTCGTGAACATAATTATGGGATGTCAGCATCATTTAGCCATGGGCCTGATAGGTAATTTCACTCCTTAACATGTTTAGGACGGGATGTTCCACTGCTCTGACAGAGAGATGGACGGGGGTGGGGCTCATTCGCTATCAATAAAGCTTATTTCTAAAGTCTGAGCTCTCTAGAGAAATGTGTGTGTTTTTTGTTTTTGTTTTTACTTAAAAAAAAAAAAAAAAAAAGCATAATTACATGAATATGCACTCAGAACGAGTCTGGCTAGAAATGTGATAATTTCCGCTGATATTCCTTTGTGAACAACACTTAATAAAACCAACTAATTAAGTATGCAAATTAGCCTAGTATTACTCAGGGAAAAAAAAGAAAAGGAAATGGTAATGTGTTAAAAGCTGTTGGATAACCAGTTAAAAGCTCCCTACTCCTGAATGGGTGTTGAATTAAGCGATCTCAAAGGATTGTGCCACTGGTTAGAATTTCTGACGGTAATAGAGTGAATTAAATGAGAAAACAAAGAGGAAACAAAAACACAATAACACCCAACACTAATAGCAAATTTAATAGAACTTTATGCAAATCAAAACACTGCAAGAAGTCATTGATTCAATGGCGCTGACTGAGCTATTGAGCGAATGAACTTGTGTACAAAACTACAAATGGAAGAAAACAACCCTCTGATCTTTAAATAGGCTCTGTTGCTAGCATCCAGACGACGTGTTTCGCGTCTAGCCGATAACGGTCTTCGGGGGGCTCTCCTTAGAGACGACTCTTAGCTCTGACACATAATTATACACCTAAGTGCATACATTACAGACTACCCTCACACAAAGAGGGCCCTATTGAAAAATATCCCGGCAAAGGCAAGAGGAAGGCGAAGGCGTTCTATAGAGTTTCAAAGCTAATTCCCTAGTGCGGGCACCTCGGAGGCAACACTCAGCAGTTAAGACAGATCTTTGCATGCTAAGCATTTCCTGGCACAATGGAGAAGCCCCTTCAGAGGTTGGTGGGGGTCAACCGCAGTTTGCAGACAGACCGGCTCTGTTCGGAATAATGGGACGCAATGAGGAAACGATGGACTGTGACAGCCCAGGGAGTTCACGGCCAAGCCGATTGTGCAGAGTGTGTGTGAGTGTGTGTGTGTGTGTGAGAGAGAGAGTGAGTGTGTGTGTGCGTGGGTGTGTGTGAGAGTGAGTGTGTGTGTGTGTGTGTGTGTGTGTGTGTGTGAGAGAGAGAGTGAGTGTGTGTGTGTGTGTGTGTGTGTGTGTGTGTGGGTGTGCACACAAGAAAGAGTGAGTGAGGAAGACATGCAGAGTGAGATAGAGAGTAGAGGAAATAGAGAGACACTCATATGAGATTTGTCTGTATAATGCAGACTGCACATCTTATATTTCTGTGTAATTTTTATGTCTCATTTTGAGTGATTGTACCCTGTGCATGTCTGTCCCTCTCTGCATGTGTCTGCTTTTGTGTGGGCAAATCAGAATGTGCATGTCTTTATAAGTGTGTGTGTGTGTGTGTGTGTGTGTGTATCTCTGTGTGTGTGTTCTTCTATACATTATATATGTCTGTCTTTGTGTATTTGTTCACATTGTTTGTATAGTCGAGGCCATGTGGATCAAATGTACTCCTGAGAGAGTGGCAGTGAGAGTACAGAGTGGGGGTTAGTGTGTATGTGTGTATGTGTGTATGTGTGTATGTGTGTATGTGTGTATGTGTGTGTGTGTGTGTTGGGGGGGTGTTAGGGAGTGATGGTCCAGAACGTCACAGTAAGCAAATGAACCAGGGTCAATGCAGACAGATAATTCTTCATGACGGAGCGAGTGAACAAGCGAGAGAGAGGGAGGGAGAGAGAGTATGCATGAGTCAGTGCAGTGCCATGGGGGAAGGGGAGTTCTGGGGGAAGTTCATTTAGGTTTCTTAAATAGGCTAATTACTCTCTCTCTCTTGCGTGCACACTCTGTCTAGTCTTTGACTGCCTGCACTGAGTTCCCAGACTCCCTCTGTGTTTGACTGCTCTCCAATTTGTTCTTTTTACGTGTATGTGTATGTGTATGTGTATGTGTGTCTTTGTGTGTGTGTGTTTGAGGCCAAAAAGCTACTTGTGAAAGTGCCATGCACTTGAATGACAGTAACAGGTCCTCCAGTTTGAATCCATCATCTACAGCTTGCTCTCTCTCTCTCTCTCTCTCTCTCACACACACACACACACAGACACAGCATGTCCCGTCCCAAAAGAAACTCAAATACACTGATTCACCCAGGCTAATTCGGACCAGCTCTCCAAACTAAGGAGGTCCCAGCAGACTCAGTGGTGGAACAGAAGAAAGACAGGAAGAAGAAGAAGAAGAAGTAGAAAAGAGAGAAAGAAGGGGGGATAGAAGTGGAAAAAGGAGGAAGTAAAAATAAAAAGGAAGGGTGATGGTGACGGAAAAAAGGATGATGTCAGGCCCCCGGAACGAAGTCGTGGGGTTCTCTCCCAAATGAGTAGCAAAGCCAGATCTGAGGCAAAGGGGCTAATGGTGCAGGAATGTGTGTAAGGAATGCCAGAATTCCTGTGTCATCATCATCATCATCATCATCATCATCAAGGCAAGATGTTTCTCAGGGCTGTTCCTCCATGTTTGTGCAAGCCTCCCCTTGGAGAATGTGTGGTGACATCTATTCAACAGTGTAAATACCTCCTTCTTCCCGAGACTAATTTGCTTTCATTTAAGTTCCTCTTCCACTTGTACATATGTCGTAATTATTTAAGTTGTTGAAACAGTTTTGAAAACAAAAGGCGGAATGCTGATGTTTGGTTTTGTTTCCTCCTTTGATCAAGTCGAGGACTCACAAGACAATTAGCACAAGGGTGGGGCGGGGGCCGGAAAGCCAAGATCCTATGCAAGAGAGCAAGTGCTGTTTTTGCTAAGTCAAAAAGGAAACAAAAAACCAAGATACCAATTCATAATGACATAATGAGCAAGTTGTAAACACTGTTTTTTTCCCTTTCTTTCTTCTCTTCGATAAATGATAATTACGATAATCACCAAGTAGCCCAGCTGCATGCCTGCGTGTCACAGTCTCCGTCGCCGTCGTGGCTTTTAAAAAAAGAACCCCACCCCAGAGACTTTTTCTCCTGATAGCGTATGTCCTGTGGGGTCCACTCCACCGTGCGTCCCACCGGGGAGTGCGTTTGGTCACAACAGACCACGCCAGGCACACTTTATGGGAAAGCCAAACTCCTCGCGATTAACATACAAGGGGGGATTGCAGTGGTGCTACTGGGAGTGTGGGCGGTGTGTGTGTGTGTGGGGGGGGGGGGGGATTGGAGGGTGAGTGGGTGCAAGGGTAAGAGATAAAGCGCAGCTTTCAAATCCCGAACCAGGGCAATAGTTTATAGAGGAAGTGCTTTCACTGTGGCTGGGAAAACAAAGGAGGCCTAATGCTTCTCATTAGCTGCCTCGCAGTAGGTGGTCGCCCCGACTGCAGAAGAGCGGACGACTTTCATGACTTGTTAGCGCCATTTGAAGTCGGTCGGCTCACGAGAGCTCCCTTTACTTTGCCAGATTGTTTCGGCGGCACAGCGATGACACTCCACCGCACAAGATCCCCTTCTCCCTCTTTTTTCTTCTTCTTCTCCTTCTTCTTCTTCTCCTGTCACCACAAAGACGGCGATGTTGCCTGTGGCCAATGGACTATAAATGAGCATTGCAGCACTATAGCGGAAACCACAGGGGTCCCTGTTAGATAGCGCTGGAGGAGAACGCAGTTCAGGTCATGCGTGAGGTCATTAATGAAATCTCAAAGTCAAAAGGCTTCTAATAAGGGGAGTAAAAAGAGAGGTGTAACTGGATGATGAGGACTCCCGAGCCATAATTCATATTTAATTAACAGACTTTTCTATATTTTTTTTCTTTTCCTTTCTTTTCTTCCTGTGCCTGGAAAGGATGATATGACCTGATAACACTTCAGCTCTATCTGACCTCATCACATTTGAAGGCAAAAAAGAAAGAGAGAGAGAGAGAGAGGAAGATAGAGGCAAAGGGGAAAAAGAATCCTCCCTGGTTGAGATATCAGAGTGAGCTAAACTCAAACAGGCTGGTGGAGGCCAAGGAAGAGCCAAGGATAACGCTGCTTCCCAGGAGTGGCTGTGTGATTCTCAGAAGAAGCAGGGCCTCATCCCCTTCTACTCATACACACACACACAAACACACACACACACACACACACCACCTCCTTCTTCCCCTTCTCTAGGGTTGCAGCTCTCCAGAGCACATTTTCACACACCCACCTTCCAGCTCCCAGTGCTATGACTCCAGCACTGGTCACCAGGCCAAAAAACTCTTACCCCATGTGAAACTCTGCACCACGTGAGGATGAGGGGAAAGACCTCTCTCTGGCTCAGTCTGGGTTCCTTTCTGTCCCCCTCTCTCTCTCTCTCCTTTCTGGTCCTTGTCTATCTCTCTGCTCGTTCAGTCTTTTTCTCTCTATTTTCCTGTTTTTGACCCTCTCTCTATTCTTCCTTTGAGTCTATAGTCCCAGGCCTCTCTGTCTGTGGAGTTACAATGCTGGCATATGTAAATACGAAAAATCTTGTCTCTTACTTACTGTATCTGATCTATTTTTCTAATGATTCAGGTCAGTTATGTCAGCTTTCTGGCTTCATATCTGTCTATGTGTCTTTCTCAGCATTTGATCCCTCTTTCTCTTCTTGTTAATTTCCCTCTCCAGTACACTTGCCTGTCTCCTATACCTTGTCTTGACAAATAGTCTCTACTCCCACAACTCTTTAAAGAACAGTCTTACTGTAAACAAAAGTAAGCGCCTTAGGCACTAATTGGTGCCTGATGTGTCAACACACGTTAATGCTTGCCATTTGCTCTCCCAGGAGTGGACTAAGATGCCTGGCAAGGCATGCTGACAAAAAAAAAACACACTCTTGTCTTGCAGGCCAGAAAACCTGACAACAACGACAATGGATGCCATCGCCGCCACACGTCAGAGGGCGAAACACATAGAAGAAGAAGAAGAAGACGAAGAAGAAGACACTCGTTCAGCTTGTGTGGGGTGTGTCTGGCCTGGCGTGTATGTTAATTAGCAGTCGCATGTGAGCACAGCTAATTAGCGGCATGCAAATGAAATGACGGTGTTATCGCCTGACATCTGTGATGGAGGGCCAGATCCCTGCAAATCCCGGTGGACATGGATGCCTCCCCCCCGTCCCCCCATCCCTCTCCCTCTCACCTCCCATCAGAGGAGGCAGAAATCAATTCGGTTAATTGTCTAATATGGAAATGTTAGCAAGGAAGGGAGAGGAGAGGATTGGGTGGACTGGGGGGTGGGTTCAGGCTACAATGAGGAACCTAACATTCATAAGGTGGAGAAGGTGTGCAGGTGGAGGGAGAGGGAAGGGGAGGCGAGGGAAGGGGCAGTCATGACATGACGTGTCACCGTAGTTACTCTCCACCTCTGTCTCATTGATATTCAGTGGTTTGCTCTAGTTTGTCCTGATAACTATTTTCTTCTAATTGGACCATGCTTTAATGTGTGTGAAATATGGGTCTATGACACTGCTGTGTTTGTGCGTATCTACCAGGGGTGCCATGGAAGGAGGTGGGTTCTTGCTGAGTGGAAGACCTCGTTAAGCGAGCAGTTTATTTTTTTTATCCCTGTTTGGTGAATTATGTTTTTGCACGATTAAGCTGACATTTGGATCTTGGGTGCAAGTGCCATTCAGGAGCTCACACTTGGAAACATCACAAGCCATAATCAGGAATGGGCTATAAAAGGGTCTGCTTTCATTAGAGTAGGTGTATGGGCTTCAATCAATTCATATTCACTGCGTCTCCATCACTTTCTCGCGCACACACAAAAACATCAATCACAAGATTTGTCTCCTTTTTTCCCCAACTGGGTTAATTGAATTTGTATGCAAATGAGAGCAGTACATATTTAACATGTACTATGGGTAAGTCATTAACATCATGAGAGATTGGTGTGCTTCAGGCAAGCATTACCTAGAAGAGTACATCAAGAAAGGACAATCTAAATGAATTAGTTATTCGTCAGAGTATTCCAATTATACAAATAGCAGCGAGTGGCTGTGTCTTAAAGCACAAAAGAATATCTAAGAAAAAAAAAGAGATATGGATGAGCATGTTCAAAGCTTAATATTCTGACGAGACCGTCCATTTACACGACGAAGATTGTAAAACATTAATAAATGTTCTTTAATCACTCACCTGACACATTGCAAGCTGTTTAAAACTGCAGATAGAATAGATGTTTTTTTTTTTTTTTCATGCGGTTGAGCAGTGTCACATCCTTGTAGATAAAGCCTTTTGAAAAACTCGGCAGTGTTATTTTATTTTATTTTTTTTAAATGTTCCATAATAGAAGTTTGAATATGATTATTTTGTTCTCTGTGTCAAGTTTTTGTAATTGTGACAGCCGTCCAAGAGTCTTTATAGAATAACTGGGATTGTTCAAGGCTACTGATTCAAAAGCTGTCCTCTCCAGTGCCAGCACCACAAACACGTCAAACCTGTCCATTACCTTTTTGCCAAAAGGTATTAGTTATGGCCTTCAGGGGAAAACACACACGCACACACACACACATAAACAAAAACAAAAACAAAATAGCATGCAACAGCTGCAGGCCTTCGAGGCAGTCTCTGCATCTTCCTATTGACATTCAGAGAGAGAAAATACACAAATGTTCATTATGGACTGAGTTCTTGATGTGAGAATTGGTGTTCTCTAATGGCACCATAAAAGGGAATATAACTAAGTTAGACTTCAATTTAACTGCAATGCATTTTTAAAGGTTGAAAAACAAGGGGACACCTCTGAGAGTGTGTTTGAAACACAACATGTTAGCCAGTGCTGGTTTCATGATGGGATATCCGACCACATCATTGGTAAATAAGCTGGAAATAGTGTTTAGTTCCCCCAAGCAGTGGAAGATCTATTGTCCTCCAAGGCATGTAATGGAAGGGAATACATTCAAGGATAGGGGGTGACAAGTGTGACAAATAAAAAAAAGGGAAAAATAAACCTCAAACAAACAAACGAGACAATCATTGATAAATTCCAACAGGCCGCCATTGACAATTCTCGGCTCCCGTGGGTTGCCATGACGATGGTCTATTTTACACACCTTATTTGCGCGTGACAGGGTGCCGTGTGACTGATTCACTGTAATCACCTTGCACAGCGGGGAAGCCACCGCTACCGTCGAGGTGACATTTACGGCAACGGTTACACATCTCTTGCCTCACTTCTCCTTTTCGCGCACAACGTCTACATAATCTCCCCAAGTTCTATTTTTGTTGCGATATTAATTTATCTTTTTTTAACCAGGTACAGTCTACTGTTTAGCATTGCTATACTCTCAGAAACCAAGCCCATCAAGCAGCTCCCACGTGTGTTGATCTGACGATGATTATGAAGAGATACCAAACACAGAGGAGCAGGATGATGGCACAGTGCAAAAACAAGCACGGCTTGCGTGACAGCGTTCCTGTTGGACAGAGATAATGGGATTAGCTGACTCTAGTCAGCCGTGGGTTGAGATGCCCATATGCCACACTCAAATGAGGGTCAGTCGGGGAAAGGGGGTAACGAGGGGCCACTTCAGGACACAGGTGTAAGCTACTGACCAGAAAAGAGCCCACTGACACATAGGCCCACTCCTTACCTGTGTCAGTGCAAGCCTTGGCTACTGAGTGACACGTCCAAAAGAGACATCTGCTGTCGGCTCTTGGCTGTGGAAAAAGCTGGTCTGTGGCCAGTTTGTCGCCGTGCCTCTGATGACCCAGCTATGCCGAGCCAAACACAGAGGGCTGTTCCCAGAATGGTAACTTAGGCGGAAAGTACCTCGAGGAAGATTTATGGCTCTTAGCCTGGGACTTCTAGGAGCTCAGATCGGCATGTTGTTGTCTGCCTCTCTCTCTGAGTCCAACTGTAAGCCTCTGCTCTCTCCCTTCACACTGTCCCTCCCCCACTCTTTAGCGGAAGAGGACATAATGACAGTGAGTGAGCCCACAATCGTGCGTGCTCATACTGCTTTAAGTCTAGACAGCAACCAAATACCCAAAGGCTTCATTTGACTTTCTAAATGCTCTGGGGAGGGTTAAAAACTGGGGGAGTCCCCCTCTGGCTTGGCACTGGATATGAAACAACAACAACAACAACAATAACAACAACATAAGCACAGACATAATTACCAAAAATTATACTACTGAAATTATACACGTGCTGCACCACTGATTCCTCTCTCTCTCTCACTCTCTCCCTTAAGGGTAGACATGTAGCTATGTGTCTGGTTGGTGGCAACCCTCAGAAAATGGACAGTGTATACAACAATGTTCTTTGCAATGTTTAAATACCGTGTTGCACACTAATGGTGAGGTCTGGCAGTTGGAGGCAGATTGCGGCCGCAACCATTTGGCCCTGGGAGTCAGTGGAGCAGCAGAGCAGAAGAAATAACCCGAAAATGACTGGAATTACCCAACCTGGGGGCGAGGGCAGTTAACTGGGGTGTGTGGGGGAGTTGGTATTTTTAACCCTTTCAGAGACAACAGGGTGGAAATAGAGGGTGTAAAAACACAAAATGCAAACTATGCTAGTAACTTTGCAATGATAATGTGAAGCGTTATGTGAAAAAGGAAAGAGGTGGTTAAAAAAGTTGTGGAGAGATAGCGATTGACATAAATCTATTACAATTATAAGAATGTATAGGTGTGATCCCAATTTCAGTGTAATTCTGAAAAAAAAGAAAGAAATCAATGTGTTTTATATTCCAACCACACATCCCATGACATTCCATCTCACTCTTCTCTCACTTGGCTTCTCTCCTGCTAGCTTAACACACAAAGATAAGTGTAATCTCTGCTGATATACAGAAGATAAGGGGATCATCATCTCATGGATAGACTCCTTGCCACCGTAACACAACTCCCAAAGTCCTCCAACCTCAAGGAAATCTGATTAAACCTTACTTTGCTCAATTGCAACCTGTGCACGGCTTTGCGCTTGAGACGTCACTAAACATTAAGCTGGTGCAGGTGCATCAGAAGCTGCTAATAGAAAATGGAATCCTTGCTGATTGACGGCTAATGCAATATTGAGTGATAATGAGCTTTAAATTATACCCAGTGCATCCACTTAGGCAGTGCTGCAGCTCCGTTCGTCAGTCGTCTAAATATTTCCCAAGAACACTAAGCTCTGTGTCAGGAAACAAATTAGCCCTTGAGCTAATCTAGCGGGATGGAGGTATTACCCTCAAGAAACTAATTGCTAGGTTTTGTTATCAACTTGCTGTCCTCTTCTAGGGTCGTTAGCACTCCCTGGTTGTCCTGCTCAACCTCTCTCTCACTCTTAGTCTCACTCTCTCTTTCTTTCTCTCTTTAGGGACAGACCAAAAAAATGGCATTGTAACACTACTCATTGTACCACTACTCAATAATTTGTTTAAAAGTTAATCAGCTCTGATCAAAACTCTAGCTAACCCACCTGTGCAACACTAAGCATACATCTGTATTGCCTTGTAGTGCAGGCCTAACGCTATCTGCAGTAACATACTAAGGCTTGCAGGAATGTCACACTAGCTTTAGTCTTGGACTGAACCAAAGACAATCTGCAGTCTTTGTAGATCCGCCAAAATAATATAGCTCTGATGTAGCATTGCTATACAGTAATGACTGCTAAGAGAAACAGAAATGCATTAAGAAGCACAGAACAGCAAAAAAGGTTATTTGAACTTCAACTCTACTGGTTAGCCTGGAGAGTCTTTGCCCAGACTTTGACTCCTGAGAGGTTGGAGCTCCATGGAGACCAGAGGTTTTATTAATCTGACCAATGACTGTGAATTGTAAATACTGGATCTGATGTGAAGTCCAACATAAAGTGATATCACTAATACTTTAGCTTCAAAAATAGAGGGGGGCTAAGTGGGTTTTCTTGTATTTTATCGGGGACAGACCACCAAAATCAAGGACAGTCCCCATAAAATCTGTGTATGTGTGTGTCTGGTCACCCTAGTCCAACAGCAAAGCAGCAACACAGGTAGCCTACTGTCACACTTGTGCTACAGTAATGAGCATGCATGGCTACCTGCAGCATAACAATACCATGCCACATCTGATTAAACTAATCAACCCAAAGGCTCGCCCCAATCAAGAGTGATCAGAGTCGCAGAGGGAGGTGTAATTATGTATTGAACAAACACAACAGGCCAATTAACCTCAGAATTTATGTGCTGGAGTGCCAGCCGTTGTTTGCAGATAGGTGTTTTGTTAAACCAATATTGCTCTAGTTAGCATCTTTTACAGTAGTTAGCACTCACAGAGAAAGCAAGTTAGTAAGATAAAAGTGTGGATTAAAAGTGGAATTAAATTCCAGATGAGAGTTCTAAAGTGCCACAATGTGACAAATGATAGGGTTACAGATGTGGACTATAGTTTTAACAAGAGTACAGATGTGGACATCTTTCCAGGACTATGAAACAAAACACTATGCTCTCAAGTATTCTCATTTCTTCTTTGCATCATTTCACAATTGGTAAACATATACATTTTGCAATGGGATAATTACATACTAATTTAACCTTTTTTCTCTGAAAAATAGATCAAGCCTAATTATTGTTAGCTTTTAATAACAGAATGCAGAATGCAGGACAATCAGTTTAAGTTGTTTTGTTGTTTCCGTAACACAAAATTAGGTCGTCATCATTAATCTAGACTTGCATAGTAACTGCATATTCATTCATCAGCAAGAATGCAATAATAGCATACAAGTCTTAGACCAAATGTTAGTGTTCACATTGTGAAGCCAATCAACAAATACACTGCAATTAATTTCGGCAATATCTCACTTTGTAATTAGAGCATAATGACACCCTAAGTGTGAAAGGTAATCTGAGTGTGAATAAAGATGTTTTGCTCTTACATGCAGCTGGAGAAAAAACATGTGGTTTAATGATGTCCATTGCTAATGCATCATTGCACTAGATTGTGGTGAACGAGCACAACGATCTGAGTGGTTTCTCTCCTTCCTCCTCTCTTCTCTCTCTTTCTTCCTAGCACGACCCCATTTAGTTTGTGTTTTCTGTCTGAACTTCCTAACTGGAGTCAGGAGTCACATAATTATAACTAATAGAGCATGACCGATGTGACAGATGTTCATAACAATGGCGGGCAGACTTTAAGATGTCATGTTGAGTGTGGCAGGGCTAATGGGCATGAGACCGAGGGGCCAAGCAGGGGAGCGGGAGAACAGCCATAAGTGCTAATGCTTCGGCCTGGAACATCAAGGCTTGAGCCCACTGAAAGGCCTGTGTGTGTGTGTGTGTGTGTGTTGATGTGTGTGTGTGTGCCCGTGCCTGCGTTTATTAATATGTGTGCGTGTGTGTGGAGGTATGTGTCTGTGTGTGTATGCGTGTGTTATGTGTGTGTGTGTGCGTGGGTGTGTTTATGTGCGTGGGAGTGTTTCAGCAAATGTAGTTTATAGAACATGTGCCTGTTATAATGGTACATACTATATGTGTTTATACTATTGTGTATATAATATTTTGTGTCTCTGTTCTTGAGTGTATATGTATGTGTGTGTGTACATTTGTGTCTATATCAATGTGTGTGTGAGCGTGTGTGTGTGTGTGTGTGTGTGTGTGTGTGTGTAAGTGAGTGAGTGAGGCTTTTCTTCCATTATCCCACACATGAGCAGATGCTCTGATGTGCGCCCTGCTTCCTAGCTAGCCCAGCGGTACCATTGAAGGCCGGTGGGTTGAGACACACACACACACACACACACATACTGTCATCAGTCTCTCCTCTTCTCTTGCTCAGAGGCCTGGGGAGACTACAGATGAATGGACAAATAAAGGCTTCATATCAACACAGGAAAAGAGGGAAGCTGACATCACCACATATGGTCGATTGTGAAAAGTACATGCAGAAGCGTCATTTTCTTTTGTTTGTTTTAAAGACCGATTTAGTTTACCGTGTGATTTTCACCAAGGTGTGAAAAAATCATATCGGCTCTCAGGCAACTGTAGGAAGAACACATGCATGTGAACACACACATACACACACACACATAGTCTCTCTCTCTCTCTCACCCACACACATACACATACTCACTTTTACATAAATCCTTCCATAGCTTACACAGATAACATCCAGAAAGCCTGAGGCATGGCATTATTTTGTGTGGATAATTTGTCCTAAAATCAGGCGATAGCGACATCAATCGAAAAATCTTATCTGACTTGAGCTTGGGTTAAAAAAGAAAATAAATGTCATTTCCATTTGAATTTACAGCTGAGAAGGTGAACAGAGAGGCTTAGTCTCCTGCTGAGAATATTGGCCACGGCAGAAGAAAATATATCTCACCACAGAGACTCTGTGTCTCAGTCTGTGTTATATACGACAGAAAAATACTTTTTGACTAAGGAAACAAACTGTTCACCTTCTTCACAACTTCTTTACATTTTTTGTAATGTTTTTGTGGTTTATTTATATTGTATTACTAATTGTTAATGTGACTGTAGTAGTATTATGCTATTGTAGTATGAAACTAGTATGCATGATCTGATCAAAGTAGTATACTATATACTGCTGTATACTACACTGTATATATTTTTTATCATTTTATAACCCAGATGGCATACTGTTTGTTCTTTGTTGCATGTTAAAGTTTGAAAATGAAAGGGTAGTACGTGTCAGCGGTGAGAGGTTTAATAAACACCTCAGAGAAGTCTGTGAAGTCAGAGAGGCCTGTGATTGGCCAAGCGAGTGACCACTTCAAAACCCAGTTGATTTCCTCCATTTCCCCTTCCTGCCTTCGCTCTTCTGGTTCTAATGAAGGATAGAACCCCCACCCCCAACACACACACACACATACACACACTCACACTCCTCCTCCTCACGTCTCCTCTGCCCTCTCTCCCATACTCCCTCCCCCCCTTCCCAACATCCTCTCCTCCCACGGACTTGGCTGCGCCAGTCGGATGGAGAGTGGGAAAAGAGCGGGAGCAGAAGCCATGTGGAGATGAAGATACCCTGATCTCTTCCTCATCTTCCTCCTCCTCCTCCTCCTCCTCCTCTCCTCCCCACAAACACCATTCATCATGGGTCTCTTTCTTGGGTCTTTCACCCTGTCTCTCATTCTTCTTATCTGTATTGTTTCTTTCTTTCTTACTTTCTCTGTTTTGTAAACAAGGCCCTTGGGCCTTTGATACTCACTAACACAGAACTGACTGAATGGTCTCATCTCATGAGACCTCTTCTTCCTAGATTAACTGAACAGAGTTTTTCCTTCCCCCTGTTGCTCTTGGGTGCTCCTTCTGTGAAGCGCCACGAGACAATACTATTGTAAAAGGTGCTGTATAAATACAATTGAATTTAATTGAACTGAATGAGAGAAAAACAACTCCAGTCCAATGCATGCTTTCAGTGCAGTATCAGTGATACCTCTGTACTGTGTACAGCTCTTCCCTCCCCCCTTCTTTATCACTGCACTCGTGGAAACTCACCGTAGATCACTGTCGCAGATCCTAATGAAATCCACAGGTACAAATGCGATTACGCCGCATTCTGAATGGCCCTCCTTGACACACAAATGGGTCATGAGTTTCCGAGGAGCCGACTTAGAAGCTGTCGCTAACAGCACAACAGTCAACACAGTGCTGGCCTATCACGTTTATAGCATATTAACGGGGGACATCTGCTGGGAGACTAATACAATTAAAGGAGGATCTCTTAATCATCACTTGGAACAGCCAGATAATCCCATCTAAACCCATGGTCACGTCTCCAGAAAATCCTGCCAAAAGAAAACATAGACTCTTAGCGGTCACTTCATTGTTTCATTCTCTCTCTCTATCTCTCTTTCTCTGTCTCTCTCTCTCTCTCTGTGTGTGGGTGTGTGTGTGATCATGAATGACACACAAGAATGACAAATAGCCACTGCACAGAGAGCTTGGACAGACAGGATGGCCCAATGGTCATATTGCAGCTTAGGGCTGAAGTGTATGTTATGGCACCCTCAGATGAGTCCAGTCACCAGGCCTACATATGCCATCTTAAATTTAATGCTGATTCCAACTTTTCATGTTTTTTTTTTTTAGGGGAGTGGGTGTTGATTACATCATAATCCAAGTTGCAGGCCTTCGGTAGGCTTGGGCCTGACGCCTGTATGCATTTCATAAGGAGGGAAAACAAAAAAGCCTGCCTGCAAGCTAATCATCTCCATGACAGACACCGCTCAAGTAGGGCCTATTGTATGGGGGAATCTTCCCTCTGGCTGTCCATGTGTGTTCTGAGAAGCACCATCCCACACTCCTGGGAAGAGGAAGTAGGATGAAGGCGGTGCAGAGAAAGGAAGGTGCTGAAGGAGGATGAAAAATGGCCACAGCCAGAATGACCAACTGCAAATAAGAGAGCGTATTTGAAACCACCACCAAACACTCCATCACACACACAAACACACACACACACACATGCACACACCCCACATCCTGTGTGTGTACCTGGTAATATTAGAAATGACCAAACTCCTCCTGCCTTGGCTGCAATAACTCTCTTTCCATTACAGTAGTGCAAACAAAACCTGAAACACAATCCTGCCTTCCCCACAAACAAAATAAAAAAATAAATAAGAGTTAAAACCAAGAGGAAAAACAAAATGGGTCGTGACTCGTCACACACAGAACGAGACGGGAACTCATCCCAGCCAAGAGGAGTTGCGAGCTCAGTGTGTGGGCAGGATCACCTTAGGGCAAAGTTCAGCGGGTCATGATTTAGGGTTGGGATGAGGGAATGAGAGAGTGTGTGCGTGTGTCTGTATGTGTGTGTGTGTGGGGGGTGCTAGTCTGATGTGGCCTGGCCTCTATGGTGTGGTAGGTTTCAGTGCTCTTAGAGCAATTAAAATGCACACATTGCTTACAGATGTTGACTTGGAGAAAGAGATAGACAGAGAGAGAGAGAAAGGGAGTGCACGGTGACTGATGGGTGTTTATTGTTTGTTTTGAGCCTTACAGGGAACCTGAATCTTCTCAGAAAGCTTTGGGGATTATCATCTTTTTTTTGTCCTTCAGATTTGTGTTACAGCTGTTTCAGGAAGTCTGTGAAGAGAACAAATACAGAGGAAAAGGTGGAGGGGTTTAGAGAGATCATATATGAAAGAGAGAGAGAGAAGAAGAAGAAGAAGATGATGAAGAGGAAGGGAGAGAGAAACAGCAAACAAGGCAGAAGCTGTTTTGAGTCGATCAAGTAAACTTCCTGCTTTTCTTCGAAGAAGAAAAAAAAACTTGGGAGATTCTGAGAAAAATCCATCCCTCTATCCACTTAAATGGAACAAATTGAGATTTATGGAAAGTGCAATATGAAAATAGATATCTGCCCCCGCAGAAGAGGAAAAAAATTCATTTAATCCTGTTTTCACTGTATTTTTAAAAAATACATCTAACTAATGTGTCTGTAATGAAAATGAGAATTGGTGGTATAGAATTAGTTCATGCTTTGTTCACTGGGCGTTCTGGGTAACGACTGAGAGCGAACAGGTTGAAAGCAACCTGCCAGTCAGGCTTATGCCTGTGAGATGCATTTTTAATTTGTTTTGCTTTGTCCTCATATTAAGGCTTTGAAGGACAGTCAGACAGACAAGACAGGATCTGCCTTCCAGGCAAGTTTTATTCCCACTCTAATTCCTCACAAACACACGGCGGTGAGGGCTTAAATTCCCACACACACTCCAGGAAGAGGGTTTAAACTTCCCACTTCCCATCTCACCGTCAGAAAACCCTCAGGAGGTCTGCAGATAAAGTCGGTATGTGTGAGTGTGTGTGTATGTGTGTTTGTGTATGGGAAGGGAGGCTGTGTTATAACAGGTAATCCTCATACACACACACGCACACACACACACACACAGAGGGCCTGGCTGGCACACACAAACATTTGATGGTGTGGGCACACCCTACTGTGAATGAGCAGTGAGAACAAAATGGGAGGCAAATTTGCCCGAAGCGTGAATTCATTTAGCTCAAAATACACTCGTGCCAAAAAAAGAGGGGAAAAATCAACCAAAAAACAGCTGGCCATGTCATATCTTCTTCCCAACACCCTTTTGTCTTCACCATCACCAGTTAAACAGCCCCTGAAATGTCAGTTCTCACATTGCTTTGCTCAATCACTCATGCTCTCATTCATCACTCACTCACTCACTCTCTCACTTATTCATTCACTCACTCACTCACTCACTCACTCACTCACTCACTCACTCAATCACTCACTCATTCATCCATCCATCCATTCATTCATTCAAATCAACTCAGTTCAATGTTGACTTATTAACAGGCTGAAATACAGTGTTGCCAAACACAAAGACCTCACTCACTCACCCACTGACTCACTCACTCACTCACTCACTCACTCACTCACATGCTCACTCATCCACTCACTCACTCACTCACCCATAAGTTCACTCATTCACTCACTCACTTACTCACTCACCCACTGACTCACTCGCTTGCTCCAGTGTTGCTTTATTAGCACGACTGTTATGTAAAACACAGTGTTATCAAAGATAAAGAACTCATTCACCCACCCACTCAATCACTCACTCACACACTCACTCATTCACCCACTAACTCACTCTAGTGTTGCTTTATTAGCACGACTGTTATGTAAAACACTGTGTTATCAAAGACAAAGAACTCATTCACTCACTCATTCACTCACTCACTCACTCACCCTCATGAGCTCTGTTGCCTGTCAGTCTGGAAAGGCCAAAGCCAGTGGACTAGTTAATACATCACTGCCTCCCATAACCTCCCATAACTGTCCAGTGAGCTGCGTTTCAAGCCTGACTGCCTCGCTATGACCACTTTATGCTCTGAAGATTTAACACTAGACTGCTCTGTTGTTCCAGAAGCTAATGGCAGAGGGTCAGAGTCCATTGAGAAGCGAGTGGGTAGAATAGCTGGTGCAGTAATGCATCGACATCAACACAAACAGACCCGCGGCTGTCAGCTAGAATGTGTGTGTGTGTGTGTGTGTGTGGTGGGTTGAGGTGGGTTATTCTTTGTCATTGCTGGGCCTGCTGAGTTGCACAGGAACAGAGATTGATATAATAGTCCATATAACATATAGCATATATAAACACATATAACACAGAGTTACAGTATACAGTCTGTGCATGTAAGCAGACACAGACAGTCAATCACACATACATAGACACATACACACATGCATACAGTTTCTCAGAGACACAAACACGTACAACAGACTTGCAAGACTTGCACGCACACACAGTCTGTGAAATGAATGTCTTTGTTTTTCCTCTCTATGTTCCACACACACAAACACGCGCACACACTCGTTTGGTCATACAGACATGCCTGCATAAACAGGACATTTAGCTGAGTTTACGGGCCTTGAATATCCTCTGTGAAACTGACTTAGAGAATCACAGAGGTACAGTAATTTGGTGTGTTTATTGTGGCTCACCACAGCATGAGTAGAATATAATGGCCTTTTTGGGAAAATGACAAAACAATCGTGCCTCAAGCGACATGACCACTTCTGACACACTGAGACACACACACACACACACACAGAGAGAGAGAGAGAGAGAGAGACAGAGAGACCCCCACACACTCATACAGGAACATACACTGTCACTTTCATCCTTGTCTTTGTTTTGGACTTTGATGGAAACATATATGAACATGATGTCATAGTGGGCTAACTGGCTGAGTCTACCACTGCTGCGTCGAGCTGCTTTGATGGCCTGGTGGATTGCATGACTACCAATGATGGTGTGTGTGTGTGTGTGTGTGTGTGTGTGTGTGTGTGTGTGTGTGTGTGTGTTCAGTGCACATATGCATAAGAGTAAATATGCGTGCATGTGTGAGTGCGTGTGTGTGTGTGCGTGTGTGTGTTTAAGAGCGCTTGCCAGTCTCTAATCCTCAGAGGATGGCAAAGGTCAGACTGTGGTGGCAGCTTAAGCTTCTCTCTTGAAACTCTTTGGGAATTTTTTCTGCCGTAGGGATTCTCGCGAGGAAAAGTATAGCTTGTCTGCTTTTTATTTATTTGTTTGTTAGTTTGTTGGTCCCTGCTCTTCTTCTCATTGCTTGTGACCTCCCACAATGATGCAACCGAGAGAGAGAGAGAGAGAGAGAGAGAAAGGGGGAATGGAGGGATTTAGAGAGGAAAAGAGAGAGAGGGAGGAAGGGAGAAATGAGAGCTATGATGAGGCCAACCCTGGCACTGAGTGCATGTGTGTGTGTGTGTGTGTTTGTGAGTGTGTGTGTGTGCACGTGGGCACATGGGTACCAGAGCGCAATGAGTCAGGGTTCCTGTCAGAGCACAGCATGATGGATTGTTGAGTAAACTGACGACTGCTTTGTGCGGTTGCCTGTCTCGTGCTCTGAGTCGAGCGAGCGTGTGTATGTATGTGAGTGTGTGTGGTAACGGAAAAGAAGAAAAGCAGCAAGCCCAGAAGAACACAAAAGCTACCCACACGTTTTCGGCCTTCCCCCTCCGAGCATGGAGCATGACTAAGGGTCCGGCCACACTCACAGTGTCCTGCCAGTATATGTGTATGTGTGCGTGAGTGTCTGTGTGTATGTATGTGTGTGTGAGGGTTGAGCTGGGGAGAACTGGGGCTGTTTGGGGTCTCTGTGGCGTGCAGAGGGATGCTGATGAGTGTTGATGTATCTCATCAGCGCGCCAGCGGGAAGCGAAACATCACAGACGCACACGTGCAGAGAGAGCCGAGGAGAGAACCCAGCGCACCCCTCCGCCACTCTGCCGGTAACAAAACAGACACAGCAAGTAAACACTGGTGACAGAGTCACCTCCTTACCACCTCCCCCACACCCCTCCCAAAAAACAAAAAATATATCAGTGCCCTAAATACCGCAAAATACAAAAGCAACCACCCACTCCACCCCATCTCCGACTGAAAAACAAACGTCAAGAAAACAAATCAATCGAGACAGCCGTGAAATGAATTATGCATCGGTAGACATCGAAGTATATGGGCTAAATCATTCAAAAGTTTTTTTTTTCTTTCACGAAGATAAGTGAAATATTAAGGTCGCCAGCATCCTTGCAGAATATCAACGAGACTTCAATTAGTCACATGTTCACTCTTTTGCGGTCTCAGGGTGGAAGTTTGGGAGATTAAATACTGACAGTGGCAGCCTTATCGATGGTGCCAGGGAGAGAGAGAGAAAGAAAGAGAAAGAGAGAGAGAGAGCAGTGTTCATAGACACTGCACTAGGGAATAGCAACCCATTCATTTTTCAGAGAAGCTATGAAACAGAGGGAGAGAGAGAGAGAAATAAAGAAAGACAGGAAAGAGACAAGATGGATAGATAGAGTACAGGAGAGATGGAGGAGGAGACAGACAGAGTGATGGATGGATGGACAGAAGGGAGAAGGACAGAGGGAGAGGTAAAGCTAAAGAAAGAGAGGAGGACAGCGATTTTAAAAAGCGTTGGTGGGAGAAGGATAGAGTGAGAGAGAGAGAGAGAGAGGGAGCCAGGGGAAAGAGTGATAGCTGTGCGTCCCTCATTAGAGTACGATGAGCAGAATGGGAGGTGATGGACACAGAGGCAGTGTTTGTCAGCGATTAAATCTGGCACCGACGTGCGAAGAATGATTCATGGCGCAGGCCAAGCGTCGTCGCGGCAACAGTGATGTGGGGAATATGGTGGAGGAGAGTGTGCATCAGTACCACTGTGTTTTGGGGTTTATGAGTGCATATGTGTGTGTGTATTGCACTGACAATACACATATTTGTATCTGTAGCCTTTAATATGTGAGAGTATATGTGTTTATGAATGTTTATGTGTGTGTGTATATTTGACTGTGGCTCTGTATGTCAGACAGTGTATGTATTTCTCTTTGTGCTATTGTGTGTGTATGTGTGTGTGTCTGCATGTATCGGTTGGTGTCATCAAAGTGTGACTGTATGTGTGACTGTGTGTGTGTGTATCTGTGGAAAATGGTGAGTGTGTATGCATGCGTAAGCATCAGTCGTGGCATCTGTGATGGCACGTGAATGATCCTCTAGTCCCAGACTGTGAAGTCGCAGGAGGGGGACCCACCAGGGGCACATATGACCCCAGGCCCCCTGTCAACCCCCACCCCACCCCCCACCCAGCTGCCTGCCTGCCTGCCTGCTTGCATGTCTGTTTTTCACTCTCCCGGCTGGGGCATTTGGTGGGAAACAGGAAAAGCGCGGGAGAACAATGGGCCCAGGTCCATGTGCTTACACAAACGTGTTTATAAATGCCACGGAGAGAGTGCTGCCGCCAACGGTATACTATCATCTGAGGTCTCTCTGTGTAGCCCAGTGATGATGACGACCTGCAATGCTGGCTCACAAATCTGTCCTCATTTAGACTGGGTATGTGGGAAAAAGCACACAGAGACGCAGACAGACAAAAATACACACACACACACACACACACACACACACACACACACACACACGCAGACACAGAGAAACAATCACATACCACAGTCTCACACACACGAACATATAAACACACACATACTCACAAAAAAAGTACAAAGACATAGACATAGACAAACAATCACACAACACACACACACACACATGCTCATACGCACTCAAAGATCTCTGGAGTGTTGCGAAAAGCACATCCGATAAACAGACATCCTGTGAAGGGTTTTCTCATCTGCGTTCCCGTTTCTATGCGATTCAAGGAAATGACATCATGAGTAGGTCCTGATGCCCCAGCAAAAAAACGATCCACCTCAGGCTCCTATTCCAAGCTCTTGAGGCATAAATATTTATCAGTCTCTGGGTCATGAAATTAGGATGGTTTCTCAGTGCAACGGTAAGAGAAGGCTCTGACTACAACTCTCAGCATTGCAGATCTATTTTGGTTGATTGGTGTAATTGCTTAAAAATAGAATTCTCTCTCTCTCCCTCTCTCTCTCTCTCTCTTCCCACACAGAGGAGCTGAGGAGAGGGATAAGTTCACTCTGAGTTTAGCCTCACCATCAACCACACTGACAAACCCTGAAGAAGCTGTAATAAATGTGTGTGTGTGTCTGTGTGTTTGTGTCATTGGAAGAATGTATATACATGGCTTGAGGGTTATTCTTGTGTTTACCTTTGAGCTTTTTTGCATCGGTGTGGTGAGAAGTGTGTCACATGTATTTTGCCTTTGTGTGCGTGTGTGTCTGTGTGTGTGTGTCCATTTGTTGGACTTCTGTTACACCCATGGTGACCTCCAGTCTTGGCAGAAGCTGTGGTGCCAAGATGCATGGGCCAGACCTAAACCTCAAAAGAGGAGGGAGAGAGGGGAAGAGAGAGAGAGAGAGAGAGAGAGAGAAGAAAATAAAGAGAGAAATAGAGAGAGCGAATGAGAGAAACATTGAGTGATATGATTGATGGGATGTGATTATGGTTGTAAACACACACACACACAGACTGTGCAGGAAACAGCAGAGGCTGTAATTATTCTCTGTAGGGGCATACAGGCCACAGAGGCAGACACGGACATGAAGGGGGAATACCCAGCACAGGGCACAGGGGAGGTAGCAGCAGGAGAGAGAGAGAAAGAGAGAGAGATGGGAACAACTTTATTAAATTGTAACATCAGCATAATGATAAGTCATATTTTGGTTAATAATACTGTGTGTGTGTGTGTGTCTGTGTGTCTGTGTGTGAGTGTGACAGACCGAAAGAGAAAGAGAGAGAGAGAGAGAGAGAGAGGGTAAGATGGAAAGCTGTGGAAAAAAAGAGATGGACAGAGGGAACGTCTAATACATAATACAGACAAACACATCCATGTCAATGAGGAAATGAGAAGAAGGAATGAGAAGAGGAATTGAAGTCTCTCTCTCTCTCACTCTCTCTCTCTCTCTTTCACACACACACACACGCGCAAGCATGGGAGAGACAGATAAGGAGCAACTGACAGGATGGACAAAGAAATCTGTATATAGAAACAGAGAGAATGTGTGAGCTTCAGAGGGAGGTGATACAGGCAGATGCCACCAGAGTCTCCACACACACTCACACACACCCACACACACACTCACACACACCACCCACCTGGATGTGAAACAAGAAGATATAGTGAGATGAAACACATATGTTCCTTAGACAATATTTATTTTCTCTCTCTCTCTCTCTCTCTCTCTCTCTCTCTCTCTCTCTTCTTTCTCTGTCCTGTCACTGATATGTTCTTCCTCCCACACTAGGGTATTGAAATCAAAACAATAGGGGGACTCACAATGTGTGGATGGAGCACATAGATTTACCCAGGCTGGAGAGAAAGGCCATGGGAAAATGGAAGTGTGGAGAGAAAAGACAGGATGAAGAGTGAGAAAGAGAGAGAGAGAGTTAGTTGCTATTACATGCACTCTGCAATGCTTCAGCAATACTGTATGGTCATGCTAATAAAACCACTTTCAGTTATATTTTTGAGATCTGAAAGGGAGAGAGAGAGTGCATAAGAAACACAGGAGGAAGGAAAGAACTGTCTAAAGAGTGATACATGGATAAGTAGTAGTTTCTCTCACTTTTTCTTCAAAAGTTTATGCTCAGATGTCTATCATCTGAGCTAGTAAGTCTGTGAATGTTGGAGTGCTCTTGTGAGGGAAGGAGAAAGGAGGAAAAGAGAGAGGGAGGGAGGGAGAGAGAGAGAGGGTAGGGAGGGAGGGAGAGAGAGAGAGGGAGGGAGTGAGAGAGAGGGTAAATGAAAGGAAGACACTATGTAAGTAAAGGAGGGTGTTATTCTACGCAGAATCAGGGAGGTATTTCTCCAACATGAGTGTTTTTCTCCTCTAATTATTTCAAAATGTATCATCTCCATAGTGCATGTGGTGTGTGTGTGTGTGTGTGTTGTTGCAAGTGGGAGGTAGATCAGAGGGATGAGTAGGAAAAGGGTGAGGGGGCTTTTTTGGGGAGTGGGCATGTAGGGTTGGAGGTGGGGAAGAGATGGTTGGGGGGGGGGTCGAGAGGCCAAGTGAGAAAGAGTGAGAAAGCGAAAGAGAGAGAGAGGGGAGGGGGGGTTGGGGGGGGGGTCGCTGGCTTATGGGAGGGTGTGTTTGTTTGCCTGTGTCATGTGTCTCAGAGACAGCCAATCAGAAGCGAGTGATGACAGTTCACTTGCGAGTTTACTGGGTCACTGGCACAGCTGAGGAGGGAGCAGCAGCCAATGGGATCGGACCAATGTGTCTGGAAGTACCAGTCCCTTGCCGACAGCGTGCAGCACATTCGAGACAGACTGCATGTAATCACCTGTCTGTGGCAGTATGTGTATGTGCATGTGGGTAGGTGAGAGAGAGAGAGAGGAGAGGGATGGAGAGGGAGAGAAGCAGAAGTGCGGAGTGGGGGAGAGTGAACTGGGGTGACAGAGAATATGGGGTGAAAGCCGTATGTGCATGTGAGTGTGAGTGTGAGTGTACGTGCCTGTGTGTGTATGCAGATGAAAGGGTGATAGACAAAAAGAACTAGAGAGAAGCGTGCATAGAGAATGAGAGAAAGAGAGAGTTAAAGAGAGAAAAATAGATGAAAAGCAGCAGTGTGTCTTTCTATGTGTGCATGCACATGCGTGTGTGTGTGCGTGTGTATGTGTTTGTGTGTGTGAGTGTGTGTGTGTGTGTGCATGCACAGGAGATAGGCACCCAGACAGACCCGACCAAGGAACCAAAAGCCTTCACAGCTGAATATAAAACAGTTTGGGGGGGGGGGGGCAGGTCTGAAAGGAGCTTAGAGCGTTGCATCAGATTTGGAGGGCTGCCATTCTGCACAGGAAATTCAATTTGACACGGTGGGCTGAACCACACATCAATTATGCCCCTCTGTACCCATATACCTATAAATAGATTAACGACATCTTTGATGGGAGAACAGCAAGTTGTCTGTGTCATCTGTGTTTCTTGACGCAAAATGAGGGCGTTTGTGTGTTGTGGCGGGGGGTAGTAAGATCTTTTTTTGGGGGGGGGGGAACTGTTGTATGAAACAAAATGGAGGAGCAGATTATCTGGTTTGGCAATGTGCAGCATCTTGTCAGATGGCATACCGAGTGTACCCTGTTTTAATCAACACCATCATCTCTGCCATTGCAACTGGAGTGTTTCTTAAATTTTTGCGAAAAAAAGGAGAGAAAGAAAAAGAAGAAAAAAAAAATAGAATTTAAAATGGTAGCATTCGATGCTTCACTTCCTACACATTGTCCTCAGAGCAGAGAAGTGGGCCCTCTCAAAAAAAAAAGTGTGTGTGTCTAAATGTGTTACTGTGCTTGTGGGACGTGTGAGAGTGTACGTGTGTCTACACATGTCTTTTTTGTGTGAGTAGAAATGTAACTTTACAACTGCGACTGTAACTTTTTTTAGACTGCAGTGTAATACAATTTAAAACAGCAACATTCTGTTTCACACTTTTTGTTATGAAAGTAATACAAGAGAAGGTTCATGTTGTACTTTACTATGTTACTTCGCTAGAAAAAGAAGAATGTATTCTGTGACAAACGTTTTGAAAAGGTAACGTGAAATTCAGCTAATTTCTCTTGTTTTCCACTGAAAGTAACACAAAGTGAAGTTTGACTAAGTACATTCATGACGACCAGGTACTCCACGTGCGGGCTGAAACTATACCCATGACCTTGGCTTAGCCTGCTAGCGCTGGTGGTCTGCTGGTTGATGGCTCCAGGTGCAACCCACCGGCAGCTCCAGCAGTGTATCCTCATATCCCTTCATCCACACTCCCCTCTCTCTGACAGGCCCGGCTCTCTCCTCTCCTCTCCTCTCCTCTCCTCTTTGGTCCAATACAAATATGACCAGGCTAACCCCCTTTCCCTTCTGCCATGTGTAAGGGGGCCACGGCCTGACAAAGTGGGCCCCATGAGGGGTAAACAGACCCCCCACTCACGACCCATCATCATTGCCCCCTTCTAACACACACACACACACACTCACTCACACACACACACACACATACACACTCACCCCTACGCATGGTGAGAGTGCAGCTTCCTCCACTGATGGGGCTGTATGAAAGACTCCCTAACATCAATTACCTTTAAGCTCTAAGGCAAAAGTCCATCACAGGGCCTGTCTAGAGATATCCACTCCGCATACACATCCACACACACACTTGCACACATACACACGCCCAGATTAACACGCTTACACATGCACACAAGTCTTCAAAAATGTCAGAGTTCCTTTCTGCCACTTGACCTCTGCTGACCTCTCCGGTGCACCGCGCCAGCGAATAACCGGCCAATCAGGAGGCCTTGTTACCCGTCCAGACAAAGGTCCATTCCATTCAGAAGTGCATTCTGTAAAGGTTATATGCCACAAGCCCCCCCAGGCCAAAGATGACATATTGGGGCATTCTGCATCTGCATGTGTGACAGCCAAGAATGTTCTAGTTGAACATTCAGCAACCGCAGAAGTAAAGGTATAATTTGCTTCCAATCAGTAAATATAATAATAATAATAATAATAATAATTATAATAATAATCACAATGTAGTA